>JAQJVL010000001.1:985000-1150000 GCA_035578905.1 Stictocephala bisonia
TAGTTGCTCCTCAAGTAAACATAAGGTATCCCTAAAACATCCTAGTTGCTCCTCAAGTAAACATAAGGTATCCCTAAAACATCCTAGTTGATCCTCAAGTAAACATAAGGTATCCCTAAAACATCCTAGTTGCACCTCAATTAAACATTAGGTATCCCTAAAACATCCTAGTTGCTCCTCAAGTAAACATAAGGTATCCCTAAAACATCCTAGTTGATCCTCAAGTAAACATAAGGTATCCCTAAAACATCCTAGTTGCGCCTCAAGTAAACATTAGGTATCCCTAAAACATCCTAGTTGGGCCTCAAGTAAACATAAGGTATCCCTAAAACATCCTAGTTGCTCCTCAAGTAAACATTAGGTCTCCCTAAAACATCCTAGTTGCTCCTCAAGTAAACATAAGGTATCCCTAAAACATCCTAGTTGCTCCTCAAGTAAACATAAGGTATCCCTAAAACATCCTAGTTGATCCTCAAGTAAACATAAGGTATCCCTAAAACATCCTAGTTGATCCTCAAGTAAACATAAGGTATCCCTAAAACATCCTAGTTGCACCTCAATTAAACATTAGGTATCCCTAAAACATCCTAGTTGCTCCTCAAGTAAACATTAGGTATCCCTAAAATATCTTAGTTGCGTCTCTTACCCAAAACCAGGTCCCAAGAGAACGTCCTAGTTGCACCTCAATTAAACATTAGGTATCCCTAAAACATCCTAGTTGCTCCTCAAGTAAACATAAGGTATCCCTAAAACATCCTAGTTGCACCTCAATTAAACATTAGGTATCCCTAAAACATCCTAGTTGCTCCTCAAGTAAACATAAGGTATCCCTAAAACATCCTAGTTGCACCTCAATTAAACATTAGGTATCCCTAAAACATCCTAGTTGGGCCTCAAGTAAACATTAGGTATCCCTAAAACATCCTAGTTGCACCTCAATTAAACATTAGGTATCCCTAAAACATCCTAGTTGGGCCTCAAGTAAACATAAGGTATCCCTAAAACATCCTAGTTGCACCTCAATTAAACATTAGGTATCCCTAAAACATCCTAGTTGGGCCTCAAGTAAACATAAGGTATCCCTAAAACATCCTAGTTGCACCTCAATTAAACATTAGGTATCCCTAAAACATCCTAGTTGCTCCTCAAGTAAACATAAGGTATCCCTAAAACATCCTAGTTGCACCTCAATTAAACATTAGGTATCCCTAAAACATCCTAGTTGGGCCTCAAGTAAACATAAGGTATCCCTAAAACATCCTAGTTGCTCCTCAAGTAAACATAAGGTATCCCTAAAACATCCTAGTTGGGCCTCAAGTAAACATTAGGTATCCCTAAAACATCCTAGTTGCTCCTCAAGTAAACATAAGGTATCCCTAAAACATCCTAGTTGCACCTCAATTAAACATTAGGTATCCCTAAAACATCCTAGTTGGGCCTCAAGTAAACATTAGGTATCCCTAAAACATCCTAGTTGCGCCTCGTACCCAAAACTGGCCCCAACAGAACATCCTAGTTGCGCCTCTGCGGCAGGCCTTTGTGATTTGCCTTCCAGGAAAACGAAAGGTCTGAGCTGCGATGCTGCTACTACCATCGATGGCTACCAAACAAGAAGTTTCTTTTAGGGCAATATATTTGAAAATTAGGCCAACTTGTTTAAGATAGGTATTTCGTTATCTATTCATACATCTTTAATTAGCTATACAATGTGAGCTTATTTAAAACGGTGAAACTGAAATTTAAGTTTATTTTAATAAAGAATGGCAGTATTTGAAGTGCCTTTGAGATTCAGTTTGCTATACTTAGAAGTAAAAACAAATACTTTTATAATTTATTCATTAAGTTGTTTCCAAAAATTGCTATTCTACAATTGTAGCTTTGAAAAGCGTAGACCTACTTGTCTATGCAATTACACATTATCAGTTACTTTGATAGCTGTATGAGTAGTTAATAGATTATATTAAGTTTAGAAATTTCCTTATATGCATTTAAAATAAATGTATACAAACACACATATATACAGGCTAGTTATAAAGTGTTTAAGGTTTAATGGTATGATATTTTTAAGGTATATTATTAAGGTTTAAGCTTATATTCTTACATTAAGTATTAGAAAATATTCACAAACGTTGTTGCATTTAATATAGAAATATGTAAATTACTATAAATGATAAACTATACATGTAGACAGTTATCAATGTAAACGGAAACTTTGAATAATATTTTTAATATTTGTTATTCAAACCTACTGAAAACACCAAATCAAAACAATTACAAAATACACGATATCATTATGCAATGCCAAGCACACAAATCTATTGATTTATACTCAAAGTTATACATAAATAATTATAACACAACATATGAGTAAAAACCATATTAAATGATAACAATATATAATAAATTTTCAATAATTCTTATAGATTTGGCACCTGTATGAAATTCCCTTCAGAAAGGTTATTCTACCTATTTCTTTATTTTTTAGCTGATGAAGCTTTTTATCGATCTTTTTTAATTTCATTCTTTTGTCGGTGTTATGAACTTGGCCCGATTGAACACTAACAAATCTTAAGTAAGTTTTACTGTAGAACAACTTAAAAATATTTGTAAAAAACGAACCAACACTAAATAAAAATCTACTACTACTGACAACTTATAAATGAAAACTGTAATTTACTGAAAGGTGTCAAAATGACTAACTTTTTTGCCAAACACTTTTTTTTACAACTGACCTCAATAACTAGGGTTTATTAGAAAATTGTCACCTCGCCCTTACTATGACACATACTCCAAGTGTATTTCATGTATATCAAGTGTGAGGTGAGAGCTGGATAGATTTCAAATAAACATTTTGTAAAATCTAGAAGCTAGCCCATAATAGGTTTTCTAGGTTCGTGCTGCATTATTCAGCCTCGTCACTTAAAAAATGTGGCAGGGGGTACCACCGGTGCCTTGATATTCTACCAGAATAATTGGTCGAGGCGCAACTGAGATATTTGGTTTTATGACCCTTTTCCTGACTCTCATTAGTAAGACCCTCAGACAGTTTCTAGTATGACCTCCGGATAAAGCTAGATGATTCTTGAATAAGTGTCGCACCTCATCCACCTCAAACCTCTAAAAACCTCGAATGGATAGTTCTTCTTGGATTGTTGGGTCAACTATAATGATATAATTGAGTCAAAGTCCAGTTGATTTCTTTGCCTCATAAAAAAACCAACACTGTTTGGCTGACAATCCAGTGTCTGCAGTCTAGTGTCAGTGTGGTAGTGTGATTCTTCAGTGTTCAACCTGGAATGAAAGTGGCAGGAAGGTGATTATTAATGAACAGGGACACTTCATGAATAGTGGCAAATATTTAACGAACATAACTTATCGTTTATCTATTTATTAAATATATTTTGCTAAAAGCATTTACTGATACCATTTTTTTAATTAAAAAACTTGATATTAAAAAACTTGGAACACGCCATTTTAACAACGTAGCGTGATTAACCAAATAATAGTGTTTTAATTTCAAGTACAAAAGTAGTATCTAGTAGTTTTTATTTGTAAATATTTCGTATTGTGTAATTTAATTAATTAGTGAGCGTAAATAAAAGCAGCAGTTAGTAAATAAACAGAGTTGAATTATTTATTATTTAGGACCTTGTTGGACCATACCAATAGACATATCAGTTATGTAAAAATGATTGCACTCATCGTGACTAGAAAACTTTTATTTTTAGTTGTTTGGTTTAATTAACCAAGAACCCTATTAGTCATAAAAGCAAAAGAAAGCAAAGGAAAAGCAAAAGAAAACTCATAACTTTTTAATATTTTCTTTAAATACTACGTGGTTTAGTAACATTGTAAGTTTATGGGCCGGTGGTGGGTGAATATCACTTTACTTGTATGGGTGAATGAGTGGGTAAATACAGCTGGTAAAAATAAAATATAGTTCAGTATAAGTTCGGTCGCATCAGATCTTATGAGATGTTTAGATTTAAAAAAATAATCATCTATCAAATGTTAATATTTTAGCATTTTAAAATGGTTATACAAATTCAAATGTTTGAGCCTGCTGAACTATTGCAAATTATTATTTATAATGTTGTCGTCTAGCTAAGTGGTTTTAGAGCAGACGCACTCAAACTGGCTGCATCTTGCAAAGTATCATTAATTATGTCCTGGACCACTCATGTAAACTTCCCGTCATTGCTCCACCTATTTAATAGGAACATAGTAAAAAAATACAGATCAGTGTATATCATTATAAATTATATACATTATTGTAACATTTCTATGATAAATTATTGTTATGGTTTTCTTAATTTAATATTGAATATTAAATTAAAATAAGGAAAATATATTTTAATGGTACTGTTTTTTTAATACAATATGATTTTTAATTTTTTTACGTATCAACAGATTTTCTTAAAAATTTAATTTACAGTTTGATTATACTTTTAACCTACATGGTTTTAGACATAATGTCCATGTCTCATTATTTGATAATACTGTAAATTAATTAATAGTTAGCCTAAATTCGTAGGCTATTAAAATCGTAGTTGAAAGATATTTATAATAGTTTGTTTTCTTGGTCAACTACTTTTTCTGTAAATTCTTGTTGGGAATAATTATTAAATTGCAGTTCTGCATAAAGTAATAGTTGTCAAAATTAACAATCAGACATATACTATTGTTGTAAGAACTTAAACACTTAGCAAATAGGTAATATGTGTTTTTAATCTGTTTAAAGTTGATAAATTTCATCTTGAATAATTTTTGTATGAGTGATCATATTTCAATATAAACAATATTTTATGAGTGATTTAAGGTGATCTGGCTGGCTACTGTTATTTCATTTAATTAAATTGTATATACATCTATATTTTATTAATGATTTTCTCTATTAGCCTACTTAAACTTCATTTGACTTGTTTTTTTATTTACTTTTTTTTATTTTTATGTCGGTTTGCTCGATGTTATTGATTCTCATTGTTGTTAATAGTTAGTTACTATTTTATTTGCATGTAACTAGCCGGAATCAAATGAATTAGTAGTCTTATGATGCATGTTTTTTTTCACCTTTTCATGTATAGTGTAATTGAGGGATACATAGTGGATGTAAAATAAATAAATACAATTTATTTACAATTATTTTATTAAATGCCTGAGAGTGAGATGCTGGAAACTCTCCAGCCTCAGTAGCATAGGAGTTCCAGCAATAACTTATTATTCCGGTGCCTTGTCTGACTAACGATACGCCTGCAACTCGCGATTCCACTTCAACTTCGATCCCTCCCTATCGATTCCACCAAATACCCCAAGGCCATATATCTCGCTGTACCCAGTACTCTTAGTAATTCACACTTCTAGCTCACCCGGTACTTAGGTTGGCTTGAATCTTTAAATTGCTTAACTGTTAGGTATAAATTGATCAATTACTATTGTTTATTGCCTTCTATCTTCTTATTTTCTGAAAGTACATTGTGAAATATCTCAAAATCTAAGTCAACCTGTCCATTTATAAGTTTCTTTCAATTTTGGCATTTTACCTTCATACAAATATTTGCTTGCATACATAATCCTATCCTTACTTCAAATTTCCTAGCTTAGTGTTCAGCGCTTCTGCTTCCAATCATGAGTTCAATTCCCGGGATGTCAATTAGGACTTCTATGTCCTAATCCTGAGATGGTATTAAGATCTTTATGCCTTAATAACGTTTGTGTACTTCATAAATAAAAGCCACCAATGAAAAAAAGAAAACAAAATAATATCATTGGTAGAATTTAAAATACTTTTACAATTCATAAGGTTTTTTAGCAACCTTTTCTTTCAGGGTTTTCTACGTTAAAAGTATGATATATTGTCAAATTTACAGTCTCACCTTAGTAAAGCACGTCACTATCATTGAAGTTAACCTTAAAAGCGGAAAATTATCCTTAACAATCATAAAAGGTCTAATTCTCCACAGAATGTGGATTAATTGTTTTGATTTTCATAAAAAAATACTGCGCACTTTTAATTTTGTAATACTATATTACAAAATACATATTATGTATTGTTTTAAATGACAATCCTGTAAAACAGGAGAAAATTTTCACATTTACCTGTTTCTTTTAACATTTATTAAAGGTGAAATTAAGTACTCATTTGGTCCGTTGAAAATTATTATCATCCACCAACATTTCGCAATAGATAGATACAATTATTTGATCAATATTGATATACCCCTAACAAGAGCACAATGTTCTTCAGTTAACTGCCAAAACTAACCAAAAGAGGAGCATTATTAACCCGTTGAAATATAAGTGACTAATTAATGCAAAAATCACTGACACATGGGTATTTATGATGATTCTCCTTGATGTAGGGTATATTGATCTAATAATTGAGACATAATAACTATATGTGTAAATCTAATTAGGTATTTACTAAACATAGCAGTTTAGGATAGCCAAATAGTGAATCCTAATGATGTCAAGGACTAGTATAGTTATTTACAGCAATGAAAAATATGTGAGAAACAACTGACTCTGTTAATTCTGTTAATGTGTGCTAGACATGCATTCGTTTTTATAATTATAGATCAAACAAAGAAAACACTTAATCAATTACTCTCTCTGCCACCTTCTCAGTATTACAAAAATAATTATTTACATTCCAACAGCTGTAAACATTTCACACATAACATTATTTAAAATCTGATACCTTTTAAATAATTTTAATTTCTCTACATGTTATTTTTATGGCCAAAAAAGTACTTTGAGGGTTTCCAGTCCCGTTCAGGATATAAATATTGAAAAATGACCTTATAGCTCAACACCGAAAAAAAGAAATTTTTTTCCCCCAAAACAAAATTGATTAGATATAAGGAATGAGTTGCGTAAAAAAAAAACTTCTTGGATTACATGTAAAGGATTGTGAAAAACCTAATCCAAGTAGATTTTACGAGTTAATTTAAATTACAAACTTCATGCATCTGTAAAAAGACTTGAAATACATTCATAGTAGCAAGAGAGATTAATTAATTCGCCAAATAAAATACTTCTTTCTGCAATATATAAAAGCGTGTGAATAATGAAGAAAATAGACAAAAACTATTTTCATCATATCCCGTTCTTCAAAGAACCCAATGAATACCTTAGGTTTGTATTCATTGACATAATCAGCAGAGTTTCTCTTTGGAGACAGAAAGAGAAGACATTTCTTTTCATACCACTTCCACTTAAGGTTTCCTTTTCGTAGGATACCTTAAAGTTCTTAACAAATCTTATAGTGAACAATGTTGAAGACAACATCTCATTTGTTGTTTTCCTCTTCTAACTGACTCATTCCAAATTATATTTTCGAACAGAGTTCTTTTCCTTCAATATTTCCATAAGTATCCTGCAATGCTTCATATTCCAAAGAAAATTTAAAATCAAATTAATAGAACAATACCTTAAATAAACAAATAAAAGTGACATAATTAGTGACAAATAGCATTAAGTATTTGTACTAAATATAAATAATAACTTTATATTCATTATAAATATAACATATATTTTTATATCTAGTAGCCTTGATCGGAGGGTTCCGACGTTATCGCAAGATATTGGAGTCGAGCGTGGCTACCCCTTGGATGAGTAACCGTCTGAGCGATTCCGTCCCTGCACGCAGCCCACCAGCCAAGTCACTGTTGGTGGTACGAAACCCAGGTTAGGTGTTAGAGAGGGCTTCTTAGCCCTCAACCTCGTAAAATAAGACATCCTTTAACTTTAACATTTAACTTTAACTTACAATGTTTACATGAGAATAAAATAATCTTGCAGTAAGAGTCAGAAAGTTCCAGATTAAAGCAATATACCTACAGTAATGAACCACAGAAAATAAAAATCACCATCATATTTGTTACGTCATTATGAGATCTAGTATTACTGCTGCTTCTCGGATTAATATGAAAAGGAAAATGAATTATAGTAACAACTAGCTGTACCCACCCGCTTCGCCGGTCATAATATTGAGTTTAAAAACTTGCAATCAAGATATAATTACAAATTCCAACAAATGTAAGAACATTAAAAAATTACTTGAAGTAAATAAAACTAAATAATTTATTTTTGAAAAACAATTTATTAAAATAATATCCACTTTATAACAGTTGAACTTATGTATACTTTACTAATGTACTCAATTATTCTTAATTGTAACAGTTATCTTAGCACAATTTTATTCAATTTTTTTTATTTAACAACTGTTAATCAAATAAATCAATCAGGAGCTGATCAAATAAATCAAAGAAAATCATGGGAATTTTTGAGGCCAGTGGGACGGAGTCCTAAGTTCAGAGAGGAAAATACTTTCTTAGTGAGCCTCAAGCGGCCAAGATAAAACCTATGTACAAAATGTCAAGTCAATTGGACGTATAGTTTTGGAGAAATAGTGGTGAGTGGTAAATGGCTTATATATATATATATATATATATATATATATATATATATATATATATATATATATATATATATATATATGTATATATACAGACCTTTCTTGTAGTTTACAAGCTTTGATTGTCTAAAAAAATCTGAAAGTCTACTGTTAGAGGCCGTAAAGTACGTCAATATAAATCAGTGAAATGTCGGGGTTCTCGCCATGTTTAGCCATGGCCGATGAACTGGCTCTATATGTGTTAAAATTAAATTAAAAATTTTTCGATTGGAAACAGTTTGTTCTTCTAGATAAAAACGTTTCATAGTCTAGAAAAATTGCAAGTCTACTTTCAGAGGGCACAAAGTACGGTAATTGACTATAAATCAGTGAAATATCCTGTTTCTAGCCATGTCCTATGACCTAGCTATATATGTGTTCATATTTAATTGTATATTTTCCCATTGAACACAGTATGTTCTCCTAGATAACAGAGTTTCACAGTCTAGAAAAATCTATAAGTCTACTCTTAGAGGCCTTAAATTAACCAATCTGATTTACACCCACCTAAGGACGAAGGAGGTGAAATAGAGCAAACAGTCATAGGACCAAAGCTGTAGATCGTCTCAAATCAGAAGCAGAAAATTGTGTTGGTTTTGCTGTAGAACCGTTTATTTAGCCACTACAGTCCAATTAGAGAAACGCTGTTTTTGGTAGTTAAAATTGTTGGCACCAAAAAGGCTGCCATCTTCGATTTACTAAGAGTTTTTCAAAATGCCTTATTATTGTACATATAGAGCATAAGACCTTTGACTCTACAAAAGTTCAGCCTCGTGGGCTTAGCACTTTTTTAGTTACAATGATAAGTGAATGAGTCAGTGGTATTTGCCTTTTATAGGTACATATGTGTCAAGTGGAATGAGTCAAACAAAGTAAGGAGAACAGGGTACTTCCATCCAGGTTTTAAACGCAGACACCTTAGTAAGTGTGGATTTCTAAACGTTTGGCAATATACTATATATTACCTTTTCTCATTTGTCAAATCGTCAAACATTTTATCAGTTTTTATTTTATCACAGCAAAAAGTCAATTATTGTATGAGTAAAGCAGGAGTGGTCATCATTATGTTGTCTGTACAGACTCGACTTTAGATTCGGTTACTCTTCTCGTTTTGCTCTGTTGATGATTTTTTTCATAAATTAATACAGGGTGGGTCACAGTTTTTATAAGTATTCATGGGGACGGGAGGTTGTCTGATAGTTTATTTTGTTTGCAGGTGTTTTAATTATTGTAACTAGTGAGTGGGCTACCTTGATCCAAGTGTGTGTTTAGGTTAATTAATTTAAAAGGATCGGAGTCACGCAAGGTACAACTTGACAATCTGCATAGTTTGGATACATATCATGTGTGTTTTGTAGTGGGAAAAGTCAAAAAGATATCATGTATTATACTATACCATCAATTAACATTTGCTCAAAAGGCTCTAGACGATATTGATGGGCCTGATAGTGTAATATCGTGCGTAATATTAAGGTACAGCAGTCAGTATTATAGTTCCTGTATACCATTGTATGTGTTTTTTTTAATTTCATTGAGATTTCTAACGCTTTTAGTGTTAAAAAAACAAACACAACGTTTTGACAGTACAAAAAAAACTATGCCGTCTTCTGGTGCTACTTTAATTCTTATGACAAACCTTTTTTTTTTTGCTTGTTAACATTTTGTTTTTGTTAGAGGCGTTGAAAATCTCTAAAATTTAACAATAATTAACAATCTGATGCCTCCTACGATATTGTTCAGTAGCTATTTTAATATATAAATTCCATATTGAACCCTAATACAAAATCGGAATAGATCTGTCACAACGAATTCTATTCAATTTTAGAAATCCATAGTTAAAATCGAGAATCCTCGTCACTAGAGGCTTTTATTGATGATGACACGAAAGATTGTAGGAACTAAAAAAAAACGTTCTTCTGCTTATTTTACTGAAATTTATTCAAGCAATTTGATCTCCATCCGAAATGGAAGCTTGAGTAAGGTTACATGTAAGAGAAGCATTACGTTGATCTGTGACAGCCATTGAAAGATCCATCAGACTACTGTCGGTTCAGACGTGATGTGCAACCGAGTTTGAAGATTGTTTACTAAGTAAATAAGAGGCCTATGACAAATTCAATCACACCATTGTTTCCTCGTTAGATTTTATTCGATTATAAGGTTTAATAGTTTTTAACTGAGTTGGAACAAAAAGGTACTGGAATTTTAAGTTGTTTCCACTGTCCATCATCAATTTTATACTTTGATTACTCAAAAGCCCAGTAGAGTATGGCATTTATATTTTATTGCGTGGTTGACAAGATTGCTTCCTACAAGTTTAATAAATTTTAGAATTAAAAATTTTCAAGAAAATCTATTCTTATCAATTTCCCTAAGCGATTTATTAGCTTATGAAGTTCGTAAAATTAATTATTTGGTGACATTATAATCCTTATGACATGTACAGTTTCTATACATTACTTTTATACTCGCAAGTAAATGCAATAGTCATTTAAATATTTTTAATATCACTTTAAATATTAATAAATGTAAATAGAAATGTATCTGACCATTATTGAGGTTTTGATATATAGCAAAATCAATGATCGTACCTATACATTTCATAAGGATGACAACGTGACCAAGAAAATAAGTTTACGACCAATAGAAGCGAAGGAAACTTTACTTAAGGAAATCGATAAGAACTTTTTTCTTGAAAAGTAAAATATTTCGATATTTATAAAAATTATAGGAAACACTCATGTCAATCACGTATATACTAAATATAAATGGAATACATTAACGGTTTTTTTAGCAATAATAGTGTAAATAATTGCACAGTTAAAATTCCATAAATTTGTTCAACTACGATTAGGAAGTCTGATTGAAGATTGAAGAGTCTGGTGATGATAAAAGCATTACTACCGAAAGGAATCACAAGTAAAATGTTAAATATTTGTTTAAAATTACGTCTGTTTTAATAATACCAAATCAAATTTAACTTACTGTATCAATATATTTACTTATGTATCAAGTATTATATAGTACTGACTGAATCTCCCTTGATGACTGTTTAAAAAATATATTTAAAGCTTTTCAAATCAATGTTTATTACTAAGACATTATGAGAAAAGAAAATATCATGGAAGGTCAAGTATATCATAGTTAATTATGTAAAAATGTTAAGTAGGTTTATCAGGGCTACTGAATTGGCTATTTTTTATGTGTCATTATTAAGAGCGAGGAGGTTCAGATCGTTTTAATAATACATTTCAGTATAAACTCGTTCAAAAACAAAATATCCACGTGTTTGTTTACAATTAATACGGTATGGTTTCTGAACGACCTTTAGGTGCAATCCATACTGAAATCGTTTCACTTACAATTAAAATTCTGTTGATAATGTATACGTATGGTTTTAAAAGTCACAAGTTATTTTATGGTACGATGAAATACGCAGTTCTATTTCAAGGCTTCAGTGTATTAACCTTCTGTTATAGATCTAGAAAGTCTGATTACGGCAGTGGCGTTTGTACGTTTGCCAGGGGGAACTTTTCTCATAGTTTGTTCGAGCATTTAAAGAAAATCTGTGTCAATGCACATGTACATAGGCTAGTTTGATTTCATGACAAATAATTTCAAGCAGATAGATTACCAAATATAAACTTAGTGCACTATGAAAACTGTTTAATATATCTTATTTTAAATTTAAAATCCAAGTCAATCATTAGAAAATGAAAATAATAATAATAATAATACATTGAATTTATTCCCAATATTACAATACAATCCAAGAACTATATTTTGTTATATATATACCGATATTAATTCGTACCACAAAAATAAATTCCTCTGCTAATACAGCATACTTTACTCAGTAAAACTTATCCTACATTCCAAGTTTGCCTTTCCAATATTTTCCTAAATAGTCAAATATTACATAAACTCATACAACACATACATAGAAATCATACATACATACAAACAATTATGGTACTTTTGATAATAGTGAATGAGCTTGTATATTTTTCATAAATCCTCTATCTAACTGTATTGGGAACAAGAAATGTTCCATCAGGGCAAATACTCTGAGGAGGTTCTCCAATATCAACCGGAGGAGGTACTTCAATATCAAACTGTGGATGTAATTCAATATCAAATCTCTGGAAGTAGTTCAATGTTAACCTGTGTAGGTACTTCAATATCAACATGTGGAGATATTTCAAATATGTATCGTGGCTATCAAAAACCTATTTATATTATAATTTTAAGTTGTCTTCCAGTATATACTAAAATACTTTATAGAACAAAACATGTATAAACTGGTAATGAACAATTTCTTATAGTTATTTTGGATCCAATACTTAGTTTGGTATGGATATTCATGCTTACATTCGCAATGTAAAAGAGAGAGAAAACAGACAATTAACACTGAAATACATTAATAAAAACTGACGTGTAAATTACAATTGATAATGCTCCCTAAAAAACAAGTACTGAAATTAGAAGAGGGAAATTACTTCAAATAAAACCGATCACTTTAAAGAATACCTATTAAATTGTGTTACAAAATAAATCTTCATTAATTGATATTGTAATAAACAAATTTTCTCATTTCTTAGAAACACTATTTTTGTGCTTTAATTTGATCGTAATTTGATATTTTATTTTTAGTGGCAAAAAATAAAATATACAGTTTAAACATTTGTTATTAGGCTCTCATTGCAGAGTTGTGTACTGCAAAATACCTCGTCGGTTTTGTCTTCAACTGAAAAAACTGGTAGTGCAAACTTGAGTTTATGTAATATTTGACTGTTTAGACAAATTAATGTTAAGTTGAACTTAGCATTTTGGATAAGTGTTATAAGCATTATATTTATCACCAATAACAGTGAATTTAAGGAGATAAAGTTGACAAGTGAGACAACTCCTCTTATAAAACCTGTTGCTTCCGTTTAGTTTTTTGGTTTTTGTTAGGTAGTTGCAATTATTTAATTACATAATGGTATTTATATATTTACTATTTCAGTGGTTTTATATTATCTTATTTCCTATGTTAAAAATTTTTTAGAAGAATAAATCTTCACAGAATAATTTCACAGAATAATGAGAAAGTTCAATTACTCAATTCACTTGTTCACGAATAAAACCGTTAATAATACAACTATCAGTTTTCTCTACAGATCCTTTTAATAACTCAATAAAATTATTTA
Source organism: Stictocephala bisonia (assembly GCA_035578905.1). Lineage (NCBI taxonomy): Eukaryota > Metazoa > Arthropoda > Insecta > Hemiptera > Membracidae > Stictocephala > Stictocephala bisonia. The sequence continues at coordinate 998,648 of JAQJVL010000001.1, forward strand.
TTTATTTCTCGTATGTGTTTTTGATAGCTTGACATTTTTATAAAAATACTATGCTGTATTTTTAAAACTACTAACAAAAGTCATTAAAGATAACGTTGGATTTTGAAAATATAATTTTCAGCCTAGGAAATGAAAAACTGTTTTAATTAATCAAGTATTGGATAAAAACTTTTAATTATTGACTGATTTTAAACCAAGATAATTGTTTATTTAGAAGCCATAATCAATTGAAAAACATTGAAAAAATATTTTGATTTTAATCACTAGTTCTTACAAAGAATACAAAAATTTTAATTAAGTTTTTCAAATATAATGTAAATTTAGGGCATTAAAAACACTCTTAAATATTTAACACATATTTACTTGTTTATTTAGAAGCCATAATCAATTGAAAAACATTTTAAAATAAGTTTTAATTTTAATCAATAGTTCTTACAAAGAATACACAAATTTTAATTAATATTTTCAAATATGATGTAATGTATTTTCAAATATAATGTAATGTAAGTCTCAAATATAATGTAGGACATTAAAAACACTATTAAATATTTAACACCTATAAGAGATTATCATTTACATTGTAATTGGCATGAATACTATAATTGGATAGTGAGCTAACATGGAAAAACCACATAATTAACTTAAAAAATAAATTCAATAATACGTGTCCTCTTTGTTAGTACTTTTATTATAACTGTGTTATTGGTCTATTAAAAATTATGTGTCTTATTTGTCAAAAACTGATTCAACTTTAACATAAATAAAAAAACATTATATGAGATTGATGAAAGAAATTATCAATCCGACATTTGAAAGGTGTATATGAGATTAAAGAGTATATTACAACTGAAATAATGAATAGTATTAATGACCAAGTCCCAGTTGTTTCTAAAAGAGTGAAAAGACAAAGAGCGCTTCGAAAACTGATGCTATAGATCATATACTGCAAACTAATGGATAAATTAATTGAAATGAAGTTTTGTAAATCTAATGGTACTAAAAATTAGGGAAAATAGAAAAACCAACAGAAATAACTTAAATTCCTTTATACGACAAAGTAAAAGAGATTATTTTAATGAAACTCTTCACATCGAAAAAGACAGCAAGATACTGTAAGCATACCTAAAGAGTTGTGATATAATTATAGCAATCAATAAAAACCGTATTATTCGCCATAGTTTTAAATTAAAGGTAATATTATTGAGTAAGCCTACTTTGTTAAAACTGGAAAAAGTTGTGACGTGGAATAAGATCTTGTAAATACATTCCTAACATGAGCAATAAATGATATGCTTCTATTAGTTATTTAAGGTTCACCACAGTTACTGAAAATTATATTAAAGCAACAATGAATGGATTTAAACATCTTAAAAGATGGGTTGTCTATTCAGATGATCAAAGCTGCGAGTTCGTACGCCATATCGGCAACTAAACACTTGGTAAAAAAAAAAACATAAAAACATTTAAAGATTCCAGCCATGTGGGAAACAATAGTGCAACCCCAACAAAGCTGACATTCCTGAAAATGTAACTTAATTAAGACCTATATCAATATTGCCAGCCATTTCAAAAATATTGCGAAATATCGCACTTCATCAAATAGATTTGTTCATTAACAGTGAAAACGTGTCAACTAATTTTCAAACAGGATTCCGAAAAAACCAAAGTACATGCACTGCCCTGGTAAGATTCAGTGATCTTATAGATAAAGATAAATGCAAATGTAGTTATTTGGTGATGAGGGACTACGAATACACAAGCTATTGAGAGAGAGAGAGAGAGAGAGAGAGAGAGAGAGAGAGAGAGAGAGAGAGAGAGAGAGAGAGAGAGAGAGAGAGAGAGAGAGAGAGAGAGAGAGAGAGAGAGAGAGAGAGAGACCCCACCCATACGACCCCATCGACATCACTGTACGTGTATGGGTGGGTGGGTGGATTAACACCACTGTGCATGTATGGTGGGTCGGGTGGGTCACTATCACTCTGCGTGTATGGTTGGTCGGGTAGGTCACTATCACTGTGCGTGTATGGGTGGGCGGATGGGTTAATATTACCAATTTATTTATTGTACTTTTGCGACTACCAATATTGTGCATGTATCGATGACAGTTTATTTCAACTATCGATGGTCAGTTACTGTGATCGTAATGATATATTGTATCATATACAATATCGTAAAGTTAGAGTCACTTATCCTATGGAAGGTGTTTGTTTTAAAGAGTTTAGCAGAGCAGCTATTTTCCTAATACCTTCTGTTTCTGTGAAATATAATAAGACTACTATTACATATAGTAATATCCACACACCCACCCATTCAGTACTGTGGTATAGACCCACCCAGCCACCCATACACGTACTATGTATAGATACGAGTACTTACTAGCTTTACGTATAAATACATAGTATACTATGTACATATACTATGTATACTCTGTATATGTATGTAAAGCATATTTGCCATAGTAATTTCTTTACCAGATAAACAAATTACATATTCTATTTCTTACATCTGCTCTTATTGAGCTCTTGTTTTATATTTTACTCCCTAAAAGTTGGTTAAAACTAAATATAGTAATAAAATAGTGATAGCTAAAAAAATTCAAGAATTCTATATACTTTCTTCATAATAGCGTTAAAGAAGGATTTATAACAGTCATTGTGTCAGTCCTGTAAGGTATTCCTCGAGGCTCCAGCAAAATGAGTGGCCCACATAGAATTCGCCCACTGAAACGAAACATTAATTTTAACTCTCTTAGGTTTTTTTTTATGGGCTGGGGGAGGGTCTATAAACTTCACCCACCAGAGACGGCTTACATTCTAATGCCATAGTAAGGTTGACCCACTCGGCAGCTGCTACTTCTTGAGCCGTATCGGTGAATGTTACTGACTCATGTTAATACACAGTCCAATCTGCAATACAACGCAGTCTCTAAAATTTTAAGGCGAGGCTGTGTTATAAAATCAATGTAACTTCAATTCCCTATTTGCACAACACTCTAGGTTTTAGATTGGAACTGGCATTGTCATTTTGTCCACATAGTATCTAAAGCCAAGAACCCTTATTGTTGTACATAAGGAGCTTGGAGAGAGCCAAAGCTCAAAACATTGTTTTCCTTAATTATTAATTCCATAAAAAAATGTTAATGTGAAAGGAGGTATTTCCTTACCAGGTAAGGTTAGGGCTAATAAGCCTACTCCAACCATCAAAAGGGAGACCATTGGTTAAAGGGTAACTGCCAAACCACCACCAGTAACCGGGAAGGCGGGCTTCGTGCAAGGACGGGTTCGCTCACTGGTAACACATCCAAGAAACTGCCAAACCACCACCAGTAACCGGGAAGGCGGGCTTCGTGCAAGGACGGGTTCGCTCACTGGTAACACATCCAAACCACCACCAGTAACCGGGAAGGCGGGCTTCGTGCAAGGACGGGTTCGCTCACTGGTAACACATCCAAGAAACTGCCAAACCACCACCAGTAACTGGGAAGGCGGGCTTCGTGCAAGGACGGGTTCGCTCACTGGTAACACATCCAAGAAACTGCCAAACCACCACCAGTAACCGGGAAGGCGGGCTTCGTGCAAGGACGGGTTCGCTCACTGGTAACACATCCAAGAAACAATCACGCCCGTTGTTGCTTGACTCCATTATTTTCCAAGAACGGAATCCTCAGGTAAAGGCCACTGACAAAACACAGATTTAACATTTTACAAATAGTAATCTAACATATTGCTTCAATGTAGTTAATTTTCAGTACATATGATATTAATCACCATAAAAGAAAGTCAAGTGTTGACAATATATTTCCTTACTGTGAGAAGTTCTTTTAAATTTGATATGAAACATCTTCAAACATTCATTGTGTGATAACTTTACATAACTTTTTGTCTAATATAACATACTAAATTTAATCTCTTCTACGACAAATTTCCTCGTTGTGGGCTGGGAATTAAGCCAGTTGGATCTCGAAAAAAGTCTATAACAAATGGTTTTAGCGAATAAAATACAAGCTAGAAGCAGGTTATCCATATCAGCACATGTTATTGGCATCAAATGTGCCATAGAGCACATATAAAACTCTCGGAATCGTTCAATTATAATAAATGTTAATGTCCATAAGTGTGCCACTGTCCCGGAAGAGGTTATAAAGTGTGGATGGATTATAAGATATGAATGCATATATCAACGGGTTCTTCAATATGCTTGATTCAGTTCAAGAATTAAAAATAATATATTCCATCAATTGACTACTCGTAACCAATAAATCAATAAATATAGCCTATGTAAAAACATTTCCACGCCAAACTTCGTTAATGTTATTTACCAAACGTAGATTCGGATAATTACCCAACTTCAACGAGGAGATGTTGGCCGACAACGTTGGAAGCAGTCCAATCTACCAAGTTCCTTGGAATACACCTTTATATAGGGTTAACGCGGCCCGGTAGCAGTGATAATGTATGCACTAAAAACGTCTTAAAAGATGTCTACATATTGACAAAATTAGTTAGCAATGGTCATATGCTTCTTTTCATTTAAGGGTTCTACGAACGGTAGAAACGACAATAATTACGAAGATGGTTCAAAATATATTCTTGTAGAACAAATCAAAATGTTTATACCAGGAAATATGTATCGTGGACGAAAATAGAAGCAAAAACAAGGTTTCTCTACCTTATGAATACCCGTCCTATCGGTATATACATAACTGCCATATCATCATCTGCAAGGTTTTGATTAGCTCGCTTATTCTATTCATTTATTTCAATTATAAAATTTGTTGGAAAACTAATACAATTTTTTTCTATCTACCAGTTTTTTTTATTATATCTTGCTTTATGATAAATGGCCACTGTGATGTTCGATAAATCATTTAATGGAATTGAGCTTCGTAGGCTTAATACTCACCTCACAAAGTTATAATTGTTTGAAGAAATTGACGTGAAGTTTCTTTGTTTGGTTAGTATTTTAATTTAGTTTTGTTAGCCAAATATATTAATAATATACAATGTGGAATATAATATGAAAAAGCTTTCACAACTTTTGTATGACTTCACTTGTAAAAGTGAAATCTTGTACATTATCATTTATAAAAAGAACATACTTTTTGACGTCATTAGCGACTTTTCATCTTTTCAGGGGGACGGACCACGAGGAATTGAACAAAACTCTGCAACGTAAGCCTAGATAAAGTTTGGTATTACAAACGAAAGGCCTATTCAAGAGAAATTAATTGCAACAAACCGTAATTTGAAAGGTTTTTCGTTTCCAGAGCAGTAGTCATTTGAATTTCAAAACAACTAATTTGAACAATGTTATTTCTCTGCTATATAACGGTTGTAAGTAAGTTATTCTGATCAAAAATTATACTTTATCGATGTTATTATTTAAAAAAAATTTATTTATCAAATTATCTTAGGGAAAAATAATGTTGTTGTGAAAGCGTCTCCATATTTTTTTCCGCCCTGTATATCAAGTGATCAAGCCACTTAATTTTAGTAGATAGATTCCTCAACTCTTTAGGACGTTGAATGTACTAACCTACAAAATGATGCTCCCCACTATCCCAACTGAATTTCAAAGAGATTACGAGATTTACAGTGTTTTACGAAGGAGAAAACACGTCACCTTCTTGTTCTCTTTATTTTGATACAACATTATTCCCTCTCCTTCCGACATCGGGGCTGGTAATACTTGAGCAGGGAGGGGTATCATCATACCATTGTACTTGTTTCTGATAACATTACTAAGAATAAGAAATCGGTATTGCATTTACAAAAGGAAATACATGATAATAGGAATTGTTTAAAAGACTTGCTGCAGATAAATCTGTTCACTGTCAAACGTTTCTTATGCAACTCTATTGTTGAAATTAATGATCTTAATAAAGATTTGTGTTCTTATATAGGGTTTATCTAAACTAAAGGATTAATCATAAAGGTTTCCATTCTATTAACTTTATATATAATTAATGATTAGATTATATTATACGATAGCAATGACAATATTAATACATGACCTTGTTCGTAAGGCGTTTTATTTACATACTGTTATACATTATTATCAAATACCGATATTTGGTACGTGGCGAATGGGGACGAGTGGTCAACCTACGTTTGTTTTATCTACATATGTGTAGGTAAAACATATGTGTACCTACGAAATATTTTCAAACGAAATGTTTAGTAGTTTAAGCTATTATCTGCAACTTAGATAAAACATACAAACGTAACAGAAACAAATTGTTCTGTAAGGTCATAATAGATTTAAAACTTATATTACTGAACAAGTTTGTAACTTTTGATTTTTGATGTTCCCAGATCATTGGAGCTAAAAACTGCATTTTCTTAAACATTTGAATCTCTTTTTAAACCAGTAAATTATTCTAACCCATTTATTAATATTTAATGGAGATGAGATATAGAGTTAAAAAAAGATACATCATGAAGTTGGTTTTAAAATCCGAACGAATGGGTAGTATAACGTGGTGATAGATTTTTCATAATCATCCCCTGTAACAGAGTTTTATGATTGATCGAAATAAAATATTTTTATCTTAAATAGATACAAACTAAAGCAAACTTAAACTAATAGTAAAACACATTTAAAATATACATTTTCAAATTTTCTCTCCACAAATATTTTAAATAATGTTCAGATTTAATAAATGCACAACTCTTCAGATGAAAGTTAAAGCAGATGCACACCTTATAGCTTATATACCTGTGGTTACGAGGTATTGTGCTTTTATACCTAATATTTCAAGCTAAGGTATTCTGACGGGTTTTAACAACTTTTCGATTTTACTATCGGACTCTTCATCCAATACCGACACACGACAAAAGAACAATTTCTCAGAATATTCAAAGTGTTTTACTAATGAGGTTTTCAGATTTGATAAGTGTCGTGGTTTTTAAAACTACCCAAGCATCTCATAATGGCTTCTATGTTCGTCAAGGTAATATGTGTCGTAGTTTTGAAAACTACCCAAGCATCTCATAATGGCTTCTATGTTCGTCAAGGTAATATGTGTCGTGGTTTTGAAAACTACCCAAGCATCTCATAATGGCTTCTATGTTCGTCAAGGTAATATGTGTCGTGGTTTGGAAAACTACTCAAGCATCTCATAATGGCTTCTATGTTCGTCAAGGTAATATGTGTCGTGGTTTTGAAAACTACCCAAGCATCTCATAATGGCTTCTATGTTCGTCAAGGTAATATGTGTCTTGGTTTTGAAAACTACCCAAGCATCTCATAATGGCTTCTATGTTCGTCAAGGTAATATGTGTCGTGGTTTTGAAAACTACCCAAGCATCTCATAATGGCTTCTATGCTCGTCAAGGTAATACCTTAATAAGTCCCGTGGTGTACAAACTACCGCAGAAGATCGGATTTACAGGAATCATGAAAAATCTAACTCCACAGCTTCCTTCTTCTAGCACATCCTCCTGTATCTCCTTGTATACAAACCACGTTAATTTAGGTTTAAGAACTTGCAAAAAATATACACTATCGTTTTATAATAGAGGTTTATATTACCTTAAATTCAGTCAAGTGGTCCAACACGTTGTTAGATGGTGACCGGTTTCGACTCCCTCATTTTCAAGCCGAAAATACATAAAATCTTCACTCTTGTGCGATCGTCATAAGTCTTGAAAAACACTGACACACACGGAAGCACGAAACACAAAAAAAAAAAAACACAAAGCGGACATTTATTACGACTAAAATATGATAGATGTACTGTCGGTATATGGCGTGGGTGATGCAGGTTTCGAGCGGACATATTTTAGTATTTTTTGTGATTTTCGTGTTTCGTGCGTCCGTGTGTGTCAGTGTTTTTCAAGACTTATGATTATCTCACAAGAGTGAAGATTTTATGTATTTTCGGCTTGAAAATGACTACATGAGGTATCGGTTGCCATCTGACGACGTGTTGGACCACTTGACTGAATTTAAGGTAATATAAACCTCTAATATATAATTAGACAGTGGTCCGGAGGCAATACCGTGCATTATGAAACTATTGTTTTGAGCGGTTGGTTGTTCACCACGGAACCTGAAGAGTCAAATGTTGAATACTACGGAATTTAATGTTGACATCTTTAAATTGTTATAATATTACACAACTATTTGCTAACCTCTACGCATAGTGTATGGTTTTTACTGTTTTATATCAGCTTTTACTTATCTTAAAGTTCTGTTAAATTTATAGACAACGTTTTATAAAAATAAAATAAATGTGGTCCTTTGTCTTATAGTGACAAAAACAGTCGTATTATCTTACAAGATAAAATAATAGAGTTAATTTTTATTTAATATTATTCATAGTTAAATGTAAATTTTCATTACATTTCTGAAGAATATAAAGTGACGTATTTAAATAATATTCATAGTAACCAGTGCATTAATAATGTGCGGACTTTTTTATACTGCATGACCTAAAGTTTGCAAATATTTAATGCAACCTATTAACGGGTGTGTTACATAATATCTATTAATATGTAATACCTATTAATTGTTTCATCTGGTGTTACATAAAATGATAACCGTATGGTAACAGTACATTTGAGAACGATACTAGGAGACCAAACTGAACTGAATTAATAGTATTTAATATATTGTAAAATTTGAACTTGTTAGAAAAATACCTGAAAGGTTAGTACCTCTACAGATTGTGCACAATGTAAAGTGATAAAGATAATAGAACTTTTACCTGAAACATTTTGGATATACATAATTTATATTCATATATGGTTAGATGGTACTGTAAATTAATCAGTTTATTTTATGATGCTATGTTTAAGTTTCGTAAAGCTAAACATAATCTAAATATACGCTACAATAATACGAGCAACAACTATTCATAATGGATCTCATGGTTTTACATTCCACTATTGTCACTGAAATTTACAAAAGAACATCAACCAGGAATATTCTAACACAATGTATGGCTTGTTCTTTGTGGAAGACTTCTTTTGGAATTGTGATAAAGGACAAAAGAAGGTAACAATATGCAATGGATCTCATTGTTTACGAAGGAAAGTTGCTTATAAATCTCCTTATGATGAATGCATAACATGATATATGGAGACAATTTGATAAAAAAATGTGCTAAACCATTCGAAATTATCAACGTAAAACCCTCCAAAAGAATGACACCCTTTTATTTGCTGAGCTTATTTCAACTTAAGAAGGTTTTAAACGTGTGCAAAAACCATTCAATATTATATAATACTTGAACTACTCCCAAGATATAAATCACGTTCTTTTGTAAACTTTTGAAGGATATAATTCTAAGCTCACGATTTGTTTACAGAGCATTAATTTGTTTTTTAAAGTAGCACGTGTATTTTGAATATTCTCTAGTTGAACAAATTTTTTTAAAAAGGCATATTCTACTATTATCAACTGGTTTATATAATAGTTGTTTTTGATTTTTAGTAGTTGTTTGCCTTTTTTTTACATATTTCTCAAAAATCACCTTAGTATGTAATAATTAACAATTGTTGTGAGTTCGCAAATAAGTAGTTTTCAAGAGAAGATTTTTTTAATGAAAGAGAGAATAAATTTGATATTGGACACAATATTACAGAGGCATGCTTACATATTGGATTACATTTTTTTTATATTGTTTTGAATTGTTAATTATTAGGAAATGCCATCTCGTTCTTTTTCTATGTGAGCATATGGGTGAACTTTGTTGCGAGGTTTCCTCAAAAAACGTTTCTTTTTACTACAGAGAGCTGCTCCAATACTCCTAAAATTAGCAGTTACATTTTCAGTAAACGTTTGGGGCATTAAAGGCACTCTGCAAATTACATCTCCTTGAGTACTGCCTTAATTAGAGTAGAGTTTCTTACAGGTCGTTAGATTAACACTGGCCAACTGGCATTTCTTGTGTTTCTTCTTCAAATATCCAACACAAAGATGATACTTTTATTTCTCAACCCCCTACTAGTATAGTGGATTGTGTGTCACCTAACTGGTACAATGGGGTCTTTCAAGACCCCACAGGAACGAAATAGACCAAAATTGTTCCTGTTAGTATATTTTAATGTAAAGAAATCTATTTCTCCTGGTAATGTATAAGAAAAAATAGTAGCTTTAAAAACTAAAATTGTCTTTTTATAATTTTTAAAATGAACGATGTAAAATTTTCCCTCTTTTTAAGCGTCATGAAACATTATCGATATTTTTACTTTTGTTCTTTTTTGTTCAACTTTAAATGCCATTATCGTTCTTCTTTAAGCTATGAATTAACATTTAAACAATAAAAAATACATATTGTGTCATTTTGTAAAATAACTATCATGTTTGAAATATCGTTAATGTTAAATTAAAAATATGATTTAAACATTTAAAATTTATTTACTTTTTCAAGCAAATTATAGCTTAATTACCACTGTATGAGTATTGGAGGGTGGGTGGGCAATTACCACCGTATGAGTATTGGAGGGTGGGTGGGCAATTACCACTGTACGTGTATGGGAGGGTGGGTGGAAAATTACCACTGTACGTATATGGGAAGGTACGTGGGAAATTACCACTGTACTGTATGAGAGGGTGGGTGGGCCAATGGGCAGTTAATACGTAATTAATCCTTTGAATTTACGCAATTAATTATTTGAATTTACGCAATTCATCTTTTGAATTATATAGCAGGTTTAATATAATTATCTGTCATGTAACATTTTTTGAAAAGTGACAAGTTATTTCACTTTTGGTTGCATATTTACTGTGTTGACTATAAACATCAGATATATTATTCTCATAATAAATCATTTTCAGTACTTGTACTTAGGCCATCTAGTACACCATCATTAAACACAAAGTCAAGTCTGTCTTGTTCATCGATACGTTGTCCCTTGTTAATAATTGAAAAACTACATTGTCGTCCAAAAAATTCTATTTTTAAATGGTTTCTTGTGACTAAAAAGTCACGCAATTGGTATACTGGTGTATTTTTAGACCCCAACTCATTCAGAAAACCCCCTTTAGGTAAAAAAAAAAAAATAAAATTAGAAAACGATTTCTTAATGTTCACACATTTGTAGAAGAATACACAACACAAAAAAATTTTAACTTTAATACTCTTGAAGAGAAAAAGGAAAATAATTTAATAACCCTCTAAGACCCCACTGTACCAGTTTAGGGGTAATATCACAAGGGACGAGTTGTATAATATCGCAGGCTTGCTTCGAATTATTTACGACTTAAAGTTTATAAGTTTTCTTGAAACAATTTTAGAGATTGTGAACTAATATATATGTTTATAAACTGTGACGCGGCTTTTGTATAGTGCAGAATTTCCCACTTTAAGGCCCTGTCGTGTATCTGTTCTAAAAAAATTAAATGCTGTAATGGAATATTATGTTCGGTTTCTACAAATAATCTGCATTTTATAAAAAAACGCAGGTTTATTAAATAAAACTCTGCCATATTGAAATTTATTTTATATGGATGGGAAGATAATAAACATTATTAGTAAATTACATTAAATTGAAGTACACACAATTATCATAAGAAATTCTTTACAAGAATATTCCGGAGTTCGAGAATAGAAAAGTATCTAAACACAAATTCTCCAAACAAACAGTATCATCAGTAAGACCATCATAAATAACTATATTTGGGTTTTTCTTGATCAACTCAACCCCAAACAGCATTTCACTTAAAGTTATAGGCTATAAATATTTATTTTATTTTTATAAACAATTTAAAATGCTTAGAAAAATATATAAAATCCACCGGATTTATTTGAAATAAATAATTACCTTTAAAAATAAATATCCATTCTAAGATATCATCCTTCCTTGACAAATTAATTAGCTTATTGTACATCTTCCAACAATTGAATGGATTAAATTAGACAGTCTTGAGTTTATTCAGAACAATGCCCGTTATTCTGTTATTTAACCAAACCGTTATAAATTAATTTCAACCTTTCTTATCCTTGTTGGACATCTTTACTTAGCCTGGACATCATATTAACGTTTATCGACTATTTTTTATATTCTGAATAAAAAACATTTTTGTATTTTATTTCATACAGGTACACAATATAGTTATATGAAGTAATACTATATTTTATTGTTTGTTGTTGTTTTTTTTACTTTACGTCGTTTTGATAAACTTCTCAAAAATAAATATAAAAAAAATTAACTCCTACAACCGTTGACTTTTTAGTCATGCAGTGAAACTGTCTGGAATCTAAGCCAACGAGCAGAGTTGGTTAGTCCCTTGTTATGTTGCCCACTTCATATGAGCAGTGAAAATGGGAAACAATTAAGGCGCACTTTGAAGTAGGATTCAACGCGCATTTGAAACCAAGGATTCAGAAGTAGCCAAATTTTATTACCAAGAAAAAGTGCCAACCGAGTGTGCAAGGTCTCAAAAGGAAATAGGAATTGAAATTTATTTGGACTAATGTATTATAATTGTATGTATAAAAACTGGCATTTAGATTGAAATATCCCCACGAGTATTTTTCTTAATTTATTTTGCTACTTTATGTGTCATTTTTGTACCTATTCATTTATTTATTTTAATTTCGGACTCATATAAATCCAAATAATTTAAAATTAACTTTTCTATAGTCTAAACGTATTAGATGGGTGTATTTTCTGTTTATCTGTACAATTTTAAGTTGATTAGCAACTTCGTATGATTCTGAATTAGTAAATACTAAGAAGAAACAATTGGTCAAAATCTTTTAGCTGCCCTCAAGGTTAGGTTAGCTTATTTTGGGTTAGGTTAGGTTTAGTTAGGTTATGTGAAGTTAGGTTAGTTATATTTCTGGAATAATGCTAGATATTGGTTTGTACTGGCCTGCTCAATGTGCTATTTCAATGTTTATTACATATCCATACATAGGCCTATAAGTTATAAAATAAAATCGGTTATTTATCTGAACTAACTTGAATGTTAAAGATTTACCACACCGTATACAATTTCATTACAATATTTAGAATTCGGGGGCAGATAAATTTATTTGACTAAAGTAATCATAAGAATCCTGAAATCCTTACATAATAAAAACAAATGGAATAGTAAAACGGTTAGTAATGAGCCTTTTATTTGGAAGTAGAGGAGCAGTTTTTAAATTTATCTCATCATTTTTTTTAATATAACATACTAATTCTCAAACAGCCAGTGGCTGAGTAGTCTTAGGTGTCAAAATTATGAACCTTAGTAAGAGATAGTACAAGTTCGAAATTATTATCAGTAATACGGATTAAACCTTGCACTGTACGGGTCCTTCCCCTTACTCTGCCTGATAAGTTCCCCACAGATCAATCATTCTCTAAGGAATGGTACAGTGGTACATAGACGTACAGTGGTATTGACACACCCACCCACAATATAGTAATTATTGTTTAGTAGTTATGGTTGTCAGCTAACATTTGTTAATTGTAAAGAAGTGATGTATATTTGGATAAATATCCAAAAGTCATGATTGTATTTTCATTGATTATAAAATGTAAAGTGATCTCCTGTCAAAAATCTAAGTCCAATCCATCTAAGACCTGCCTGATTGATTCTGTGTACGCTGACCAATCCCTCCGTAAAAGAGCGAAGGGGTGACTCTGTAACTATGTGATCCATTGTTTGAATGGACTCCCCGCAATCACATAACAGTCAATCCCCATCTATACTTCCAGTAATTGTATCTGCCAACGCCAGTTCGGCACCGATTTAACAGTGTCCACTCATACAATTGCTTATTTTTCTTCAAAGTTCCTGATAAGTGCGATAGACTCACCTCCATTTATAATATGGAGGTATATTATATGATAATTTTACGAATTATTATTATTGTGGTTGTTTATGTAGATATCTATTATCCATTTAAAATATGCGATTGAAATATATCATGTATTTGGAAAACTGAGACCCATCCCCCACCTAAGGTGGAAAGCGTGCCAACTGGGGGATGTCTCAAAACAAGTCAAGCGATGATGGGATCACGGTTGGCAGTTGGAGGGTCCAAAATAAAACTCAGCAGCTGAGCAAAACTACTTTATTACCAAGAAAGCTGCAAAACTGGCTGGCAGAAGGCCACAATATAAATTCGCACTTAAATCAATAATAATCAACCCTAAAATTAACAAGATAATACACAAAAGCTACAAAAACAACAAACTCAACAAATATCAAAATTACCAATTAACAACTACATGGCCTATCTGCAGCCTAGCCAGAGACACCCAAAACGTAAGAAAATTTTAATGCCCAAATAAAAGTGAAAATTTAGAACTTTTGGCTCACAACAATTAAACCGGCAATTTAGCCCACATCCCATGATTCCACCGGGGCCAGGGAGTAAGCCGGAATCCCTGGGCAGCTCCGAATTAGAAGTTAAGCAAAGCACAATAATCCCCTTTTGGTGAAGAATTAAAAAAAATTAAACAAGTTAAAAAAAAATATAAAACGGTACCGTTCGAGTAAAAATTCACTTCAAAACACCCCTAATACACTTAACAAAAAATAAATAACAATAACTAGGCCTAAACATATAAATAAATAATAACATGATTTAACAATGGGGACCTAACAAATATAAAAATCTAAACAAAGGTAACAAGAAACTAAACTAATTAAACTAAATAACAACAAATATTAACATTAAAAGTTCTTGGTATTTTAAGCTTTTTTTTCTTTAATAAAAAAAAATATGTCCCCAATGGCTGTGTTGCATAAAATCACTGTCGAGTTATTTTTTAGGCCTAGGCCTCAATTAAATAGTTCCACAAACTTTTTTTCTTCTTTTCTATTTCATATTAGCAACCCCCAGATCAGCCGCCGGGAAAACAAGATGGAAAGCACTGACCTGAGGACAGAAGACTCATACCCAAAGATGTAGGTGGGGCAGCAGGGTCACCAATGGCCTCTATACATGGTCCTCAGGCCAGGCTGGCAGTGTGGATGGTCGAACTCTCCCCGGACGACAGGCTGAGGGAAGATGTCCCACTCGAGGACCCTGGACTGTAAGGCCAAACACAGCCATTAAAAATAGAACAGCCAAACCCTTTTACAAAAATAATACAAATAACAACTAATAAACATGAAATGGAAAAACAAAACCAGAACAGACAAAATTATACATGATTAGCACACTAGAAAAATAAAAGATCCATTTTTAGGCTATGAAAAATTATTTTGGAAAACCGATTTAAGACAAACTACAACTTAACAAATTACCAAAGAATTAATTACGTATATGGACTTAAATAACAAACTGAAAACTAGGCTATGGCAATATGTTATAACATGAAAATCAAACTAAAGATAGGCTAGGTTATTGTCAATTAACAGGAAGATGGTAAATCGGTAACTCCAACTGAAACAAGGCTCAATAAACATTATACAGAATTACAATTGAACATAAAACAAGATATAATAAAGCAATTACTGGTAAAACTGTAACATTGAGCACATGGCTTTAACCTAGTCTGAGAAACATCTAGACAAAGAACACAAATTTAACAATGCACTGAAAATTACAACTAACCCCGATTATTATTATAATTTAAACAAAGTATTTTCACCAAAAGGGTGATTAGATATTATAAATTACAAATGAACACTTACGTTTAGGAGTCTCTCAGCCGGCAACCATGACTTGACGAAAGCTGCAGAGAAACCACTAGGAAACTGGCCAACCGGACCGACGAAAGCTGGAACACGGAACGAACGAGTCCGAGCCAACGGCCACCAAAGTACGCGAATCGCCTGGCACAAGCGATCTCAGGCAGCCCAGCAGACCACGACGAAAAAAACGAAATGTACCGGTCAAAAGACCCGGTACAACCTCCCTCTGCAAACCTCAACACACCCAGGCAGGGGAGAAAACTCGGTACCTCAGGGAACCAAACAGAAGACGAAGAAGAGACCTCCGAAGAGTGGTGTTCCAAGGACGCCCAAGAGAATCTAAGAGGGGAAACCCCTCAAACAGGGAGTGAACTACCCTGACTGTCGGGCCCAACAAGAAAAGAGAGAAAGAGACTCTCTCAGAACAGCCACCTAGGGCGCAGAGGTGATCAATCTCTTTGCCCCAAGAAACCCCCAGGAACACCCATTCCTGGATCAACCGTTCCCCGGAAAGCCTTAAGCTGGGACACATGGGCTTTCCTGAACATCCTGCCTGACTGGGGATCAACCAGTAGAGCAGTCACCGGTGACAAAAACCTGTCGATGTGGTGGGGACCAGACCACCGATAGCACAACTTTGCAGCTCTTCGTTCCGCGGCCGAACTGACCGGGTGAGCCTGACAAAGAACCAGATCTCCAACCTGAAAAGGGTTAGGAGTACGACCCTTATCATACCTCCTCCTTACTCTCTCTCTAGCACGTAGCAGGTTGCGCCGAGCAGCCCGCCACGTGGACACTACGTCAGTGGCACCTGGCGTAGGTAGAAGATCCTCTAACCTCCACAAGTTGGACAAAGGGTTGTTAGGAGGGTAGCCATGTAGAATCTCGAAGGGAGTGGCATTGTGACTCTCATGCTTGGAAGAATTGAAAGCAAGCTGGAACCAAGAGAGACTCTCATCCCAGGTGTTCTGCTTCTCAGCATGGAAAGTAATAAGGGCAGACCGAAGATTGCGGTTGAACCGCTCTGCATGAGAAGGCTGTGGGTAATAAGGAGAGGTAGTCACATGCCTGATACCATTGCCAAAACAGAACCTACGAAACTCGTGTGAGGTAAACTGGCTACCGTTGTCGGACACAAGAGTGGAAGGCACACCAAAGTGCTGGAAGAGTTGGGACTGGAGAGCACGGATGGTGAGCTTAGCCGTAGCACTCCGAAGTGGGAAAAGCCAAATGAACTTCGAGAAAGCATCCACACAAACAAGTAGGTAGGAGCTATCTGACTTGCTACGGGGAAAAGGACCCACGTAGTCGATGAACACCTTCTCAAAAGGACGCTCGGCCACCTCAGAAGATAACAACCCTAACTTTGCATTCTGACTAGGCTTGCTGAGAGAGCACAGGTGACAAGCCCGCACTCTGCCTGCAACATCCCGGTCCATGCCCTTCCAGATGAAGTACCTACGAACCTCAGCAGACCACGACGAAAAAAACGAAATGTACCGGTCAAAAGACCCGGTACAAAACCAAAACGTACTATCCATAAAAAGTAATTTTAAATTTCACTGCACCTAAGCGTTAACACTTTTCAACCAGGTTCATGGAACGTACGTACTGCAGATCTGTACGACATCTACCTGACATCCACAGAAAACTCAATTTCAACCGTAGTTTTCAGCAAAAGAAGGGGCTAAAATATTTGTAAGAGCAGCTTGTGGGACTTTTTTTCAAGGTAAACTAATTGTTGTATTAGTATGGTTGCAGATTTTAGTTCAAGTACAGGCCATCTTATAGTTATAATAATCGATCATTACTCTCTATAAGCCAGACGCTTGCATGTTCAACGAGGGAAGTACCGACCATCGGCTCAGTTGAGGATTCAGACGCTGGACCTATCTCACGAATCAAGTTTTTCCCCACCTATACGACACATAACTTTACCAATTATATCTAAAATATGCTTATAAACCAACAAACGTTAGAAGGTGAATTAATTTTCGGTAGTGTTTTAATGGTGAGGAAACATAACATTGTGACATGGGACTATTGAATATTGGATGTCAGATTAAAATATTTAAAAATTGGCAAGCAAGCCTAATATGGCAAACAGTTATAAACTTAAAATTCTAGTAGAAATTAATAGGAATAGGACCCCTGCTAACCAGGTATTTGTAAAAAACTAGGGGAGAACGATCCGAAATTACATCCTGCCTTGTATACAGATTCAGGATTCCCGACGTTCGAATTAAAGTATATTTGGATTGGAGATAAAAACTAAAAGATACTTTATTTTTTCAGGAAACAGAGTGAACATACCCAAAACGTCATGCCAGTCAAATTTAGGGTAGACATTGCATTGGTCTCTATGTGGGAGGGGTAGGGAAAATACTTGCAAACATTATTGACACAAACTTTTTCCATAGTGGTTTCAGACCTTCATTTCATTTCATCGTAATTGTGGTTGTTTAAATTGTATAGCCTAGACAATAAGTTGAAAACTTTTGAGAAATATTTTTGGTATAGCAATTAGTTGTACGTACAGATTCTTGGTGATGGGAGGAGGGGAAACATCCACTCTGAATAATATAACATAGTGAATTGATCATAAAATTTTTGAGTAAAACATACCAGGAATGATTAAACAAGAAAATATTATTGTTCTGATCTGTAGACTTACGTAAGCAGTCCTGAACATAGGTGGTCGTTTGCTCCATTGATTGCCCCTAATCATTTGGCGAACTATGTAACCTAACTAACTAAAAGACATGTCAAACAAAATCCATTTACTCTTGACAATCGTAGCTTTACTCTGTCTATGTGATCGTAAAGTGAATGAGTCAGTGGATGACAAATTTTACTTATTCGTAGTTTATTTTATTAGTTTAAATACAATGAAACTCATATTATATTCTACTATACAAACATATTTGTAATCTCCAAATGATATTATTATTATTTTATATTCTTAATTTATTATTATTCAGTATCATGTATTTATAAAATAAAAAAAATAAAATTAACAACACTAAGATCTCATAATAAATCCTGTTTCTCTGCTCTATTAATTTACTTACCTTATTAAGAATTAAGATCCCTCAGTAAATATTATACCTCTATTGAGTTCTTCATATTTTACTTAATAACTTAACTCAAGTTATTCAATAACATGAGATTAAGTTGGAAAGTAAATATACAATTGTATTTCCTTCAATAAACGACACAAGTACAAAGTTCAAGTATACGATAGTGAATTATTCATAAATTATAAAGTCTATTTGGGTAAAGAAACGAATTAAAAAGTCAACGAAAATCGGCTTCAGAAATGTATAAATCAAGCTATGTACAAAATTGGGTAGTGCTACCACTTTTACATAAGCATCTATATACTTATATTTAGTAGTGAAATGTTTAAATAATGTATAAAAACAATAACTATTTTCATTCTACTTTTGTAATGGTAAGTTACTAATTATTTTTAACAAACATAATTTAATGGACCTGTTTTACTCTCATATAAAGGATTTTTGCCTCGAGGGAAGGGTTTCCTAAACCAATAGCAGAGTCCAGTCATTGAGATGCGACGTAAGTACTGAAGGTGATCCATAAGTTAATTACCTACCCTAGCAGAGGGTCCAGGAAAAGAATTGAGATGAAGGATATAAAACACCTGTGGCGTCGGTTAGAGAAGAGACTGCCCTAGTTTGGACAGTGATAGTTTGTTTTCCAAACTGATTACAGCCTCTAGTCGTAAATCATGTCGTGAGCTATTTATTTATCTAAGTAAAATTTATAAAAACGGATAATCATAAATGTTTCGTCATTTAGCGCAAAGAGTATTTATTAAAACCTCAAATAATTTATACTAAAAATTGGTAATACTTCTTCGTTAGTTTCGAACAAAATTAATTCTATTGTGTTCTAATCAGAATGTTACAGTGTCCAACTAGATGATTGGGTTTAGACACCCACCCATACACAAATACCACTGTTCGTGTATGGGTGGGTGGGTCAATACCACTGTACAAGTATGGGTTGGTGGGTAGGTCAATGCTACTGTACGTGTAAGGGTGGGTTTGACCCTTACAATCAATTAAAAATAAACTTTTAATAGAAAATTGAAAGTTTATTTATTTAAGTAACCGTGTATAGAATAAAAAACTATAACCATCTGCTGTACGCAGTTTATTATGACCAGCTGAACTCTCAAGAGTAAACGTGCAATGGTACTGACCCAGCCACCCATTAACCCATGTACGTGTATGGGTGGGTGGTTCAATAACACTGTACGTGTATGGGTGGGTGGATGGGTCAATACCATTGCATGTTTACTTTTGAGAGTTTAGGTGGTCGTATTAAACTGAGTACAGCAGATGGCTATAGTTTTTTATTCTATACACGTTTACTTAAATGAATAAACTTTTAATTTTATAAAGTTAGTGTTTCAGAAAACCCACTGTAGTTTTATAAACCGTTAAGAAGGATTATATGAAAAAAGTTTATAACGAATACTATTTAATACTTATGATAGAATTAGTTCACTGCTTAAATACATGTTATCTCTCTAGAAAAAATGTTAAAAATTATTCCCAAATGGTCGTATTGGAATTTTAGAAGAAAAACGTCTACACAAGTCCTAAATAACATAAACTAGGCTACAGAATGTTCGGATACATAAAATATATACTTTAAAGAGTCTAATTTAAACAAGAATGGAGTCAATATAACAAGATATTAATGTAATAGTGTTCCAAAGTTAATTGAATGTCATTATTTCTATAATTTCTAGTAAAACTGAAAATAAAATAAACAAGCTAAAATAGAATATTATCATTTGAATTATGTTTAACAAATGTTTCCTAAATGTTTCTAACGATAAAAAACTGACCTAAAATTAAATACATATAAATAAAACTATGGCAAAACCAGTTTAGACTAGAATAACTCATAGTGAAACATAAATTGAATTCAAACACAAGACATTGAATTCAAAAGCAACCAAATGTATGATACGTAAATACCAATTAACGTTTGATTACATGTAAAATGAAATAATAATAATTTATATTAGCTAGACCTTTATCGAAAATTTAATTTGATAATAGTAAAACTACGACTAAAACGCTTATTGATATCGACAGAATCTTAATGGAACACTTTACAGAATTAATCTAACTGTCACCTAAATGTAATTGAAGCTACCATAGCCATAATGCTAGGTGGTTTAGTCGTAACTATTACTAATGCGCTTGATTGCGTTTGACATAACTGTCACCAGTACACCAACTGATTGTATATCAAGCATTAGCATTGGGATTACTTGTAACTAAACTAATCCCGGGGAAAATTAGTGTAAACCTCTTGAACAGCTGATTGTCTATCAACTATATTATCGCAACTAAAATGGTATTTACAATAATATTGGGATCCTATCTATAAATCTGTTCATGTTTGGAACTTTGTACTTAAATAAATATTGTTAACATATGTTATATAGTATGATTATTTTGGTAACTGTAGTAAACCTATCAAACTTAGTAAGTTTTTATTTAGTCACGTGATTTTGACCTACAGTAAAGTGATGAGTAGTATTGCTTTAACTATCAATAAGAATATAAGTTAGGTACTGTTAGGTTTCATTTGGATAGGTTTGGTTTCGTTTGTAGGCTTCCGTTGGATGGTTCGGTTTGGCTTGCATTTGGTCGAGTTAAGTTAGATTTGGTTAGGTCAAATTGGGCATTGCTTATTTAGGTAAAATTAAGTTAGTTTTGGTTTGAGTTTGGTTAGGTTTATGTTTGATTAGGTAAAGTCAGGTTAGCTTGGTTAGGTTATGTTTGATTTCGTTTATTTATTTTAGGTTGGGTTGGGCTTGGTTAGGTTAAATTATATTAGTTTGACTTGAATAGACACATAAGCTAATATTAGTGTACTTTGATTTTATATTCAATTTAATAAATGTTTGTAGGTTTTTCTTTGAAGACATTTTTAACCTCCTCGGTTGAGCTTGTAACAAAAGTAAGGTTGGGCGAGCAAGGGTGAAGGAAATGAATTAATGAAAGTATTTTAAATAGGTACAGAGTTTTAGAGAATATTTTAAATGTTCAGGTAGTGAGTTTCCTTCGTTATTTAAATTTGCATGACAGTAATATTCTATTAGCTAGGTTAATTATTTAGAACTAAAGTGCTTTTTTTTATCAAACTTCGAATACTAATGTTTCTAAAACAAAAATATGTTTAGTTTTAGTAAAGTCCCGATAAAATAATTTTGACAAATAAGGATTATTGCAACTAAATATAATACATTATCTAAGTCCTAATCTAATATGGCTACATTATGGGAAAGTCCACATAATACGCATATACAGGGTGAATGGTACTTTGTTTTTAAAAATTTAAGGGCTTAAACTACATGCTTGGGGCTACTTAAAAACGCAAATTTCAGTTTTATATGCCAAATGGTTAGTGTGGTATGTTCAAATTAAGATTTTCTTTTTAATCGTGAACCTAACCATAAAAAAGCTCTATTACTTACTCAAAAGATCATATTTTTTAAACTGTGACACCATTTTTGAAATCTACATAAAATTTTCAATAAGAATAATGAGCTAGTAAGATGCGTAAATTAAGGTTGGTTTTTAAAATTATGCATTAAATTTAAAAAATCATATTTTTGTAAAATTTAAACAATTTTTTACGCGTAGTTACTAAATTATGGTAACGGACATAATGTGTCAAACCATACAGAAAACTGCGTAGTTTAATGTTCTTTTCAATGGTATAATTGTGATTTTAATTATTTTGTTCCGTCATCGAAAACGTTAGGTGAAACTGAACTAAAACACAGTTTGCAGAAAACTCGAAGCTTTGACTATTTATTACAAGAAAGATTATAATACTTTTATTTGACATAATAGTAAGACATACTTATTACATTCATAAAAATAGTTGCAAAAAAGGTCAACTTAAAAGAATAAGATTAACAAATTTTGTTCAAACTGCCTTCCTCCATTTCTGATGCAGGCCCGTGCTCTCTTGCGCATTTGTTGAACTGTCACTTTTGTAGAGACTTCTTGGTGCACTACTTCAGCAGCCGCAGTTATTATCTCCCTCAGATCTTGTTCTGTGTTGATAGGTGCAGAATAAACTTTTTGTTTCGTTCATCCCCATAAACAGGAATCCATGGGACTAAGGTCCGGCGATCTAGCTGGCCACGGTACGGTCCCACCCCATCCAATCCATGTAGGATAATTGAGCGTCAACCAGTGACGCACTTCTGCGGTGAAATGCGGTGTAGCTCCATCTTGTTGGAAAATGAGACTGTCTCTTTTTTCTTGGTTGAGATGGTCTAGCAGCAAAGGGAGACTGTGCTGTAAAAAGTCCAAAAAGCGTTCCCCGTTAAGGTTTCCCTCGAAAAAATGTGGGCCAATAAGCGTTTCACCTACTACCCCAACCCATACAATAATGTGAAATCTCCTTTGAAAAGATCTTTCTTTGGTTGCTCTTGGGTTATCTTCAGCCCACATGTGCATATTATGTGTATTAAAGGTTCCTTGTCTTGTAAATATGGCCTCATCTGTCCAAAGGATCTTTTTGAAGAAATGATACTGCTCAATATCGCTATTGAGCAACCATCTACAGAACTAAACACGAGGAGCGAAGTCTTGAGCTTCAAGTGCTTGTACAGCAGTGAAGTGGTATTGATGAAACTTGTTCTATGAAGAATATCCAACACTTTCCACTCTGAAACATTTAGTTTAGCCGCAATTGCCCTACTACTACTCTCTGGGTTTTCTTGAAAGGTATTTAGAATCAATTCTTCAACACCTACATCATAATTAACTGGACCTACCTCAGAAGACTTTCTTTGAAATTTTCCACGTTCCACTAACCTCTGGTGAAGTCTAGTGAACACCTGTGGGCTGGGAGATTTTAGATCTGGGTACCTTAAACTGTACTCTCTTTGCGCAGCAAGTGCATTGCCGTTGCAAAATCCATAAACAAAATGCATTCCTGCATATTCTCTTGTAGTGAACTCCATGATGCTACAGAACCGAATAGCTTACACAGACCCAGTCTAAAGAGTAAGCAGATATTGGATTCCAGTTTTCCTCGTGATAAGGTTGCTTTAAAAGAAACTAACCTATGTTAAACTAAGCAGGTAGTGGAATTTCCCAGTCATTAAGGACAACAGAAAAAACTATTGATAAGGTTGGGGTGTATGCCGGGTCTAAGAATTGTGGTTAAAACCCCATTTGTCCCTGATTTACATGTGTTTTTAATCACATAACGTTATTTGAATGTCCAGTCCTAGTTGCTGGCTAGTAACATAGTCTTACAATTTTTTAACCACTCTGTGTTTCTTTCTATTCAAATAATAATAAACAATGGAACATTATACGATAATACAAACAAAAGCATATCACTGGAAAGAACATTAAATTATGCAGTTTTCTGTATAGCTTGACACATTATATCGGTTACCATAATTTAGTAACTACGCGTAAAACATTGTTTAAAATTTTACAAAAACATGATTTTTTTTGCTTTAAAGCATAATTTTAAGTACCAACTTTAATTTATGCATGCTACTAGCTCATTATTCTTGTTAACAATTTAATGCAGATTTCAAAAATAGTGTCATAATTTAAAAAATATGATCTTTTGAGTAAGTAATAAAGCTTTTTTATGGTTAGGTCCACGATTTAAAAAAATCTTAATTTAAACATACCACACTAACCATTTGGCATATAAAACTGAAGTTTGCGTTTTTAAGTAGCCCCAAGCACGTAGTTTAGGCCCTTACATTTTTAAACACCACGTACCATTCGACCTGTATTATTGTAACTGTTAATTTTCACGAAAACAACAAAATAAATGGATTGTTTATGGATTACAGATAGGTGGATTGGTTAGTCAAGGTTTGTTAGTAAAATTAAATTCTATTGGTATAAAAAGTGTGGCGTTGAGTTGATTAAAAAGTTTTCTTGTCGGCAGAACGCAGCTCATCCGTGTGGGTCACTCTTTAAGTACTCCTATTCTGTTACAAAGGGTTCTTACTCAAGGTGGATTTGTTTCTGCAAATCTTACATTTTTATTAAACTTAAATAAAGTTCAATTGTTACATTTATTTAATTTTAAGTCAATTTATTGATATCCTTATTCTTTCAGTGTATCTATAATTATTATTTCAGTATCCTATCAAATTTAGATATTCTTGTTTTTATTATACACTCTGGCATTTCCACGTATGATTCTAAATATTTTTACCTTTATCACCATTATATGAGTAATATTGCTACATATCGAATACGAGATATTTTCATTATTATGATTGGAATTTTTAATTTTTGTAAACAGATTAAACTTGTTTGTTAACAGAACATTATTAAATTAAAAGAACTATCGATGACGATCTTTTCACTGACTTTTTTCCGTGTAATTATTTATGGAAACATAATTACTATATCGAATTTCAATGTTAAAAAATATGACTTAAAGAGAGGTTACATTAATGGTTTAAGCTCAGTATATGTTAAATTCTGTACATAATAGTATTACATCTGGCTGCCATTACGGAGTGATTATTGATGCGTTTAAATGAACTAAAATTGACGCTAACCACTAGACATCGATTTGTGGTCCCAAATAAATGTACTTATTGATTTTAGATTAATTCTATCATTTAAATAATTGAAAATTCATCTCATATTCAAAGTGCAGGATGAAATTGCCTAATTATAACTCACATCTTATAGCCCAGCTCTTAGGTGTTTCAAGCTAATATAAATTTTCAATCTATGAAGAAAAATATCTCATGCTAAAAATGATAAATAAATGAAGACATTTAAAAATTCTTGCAAACAAACATTTCCGAGGAGGGGACACTGTATTAAAAATGTAGGACCTTTTCCGTTAATTCATTACCACTACTTTTTACATTCCTTCACTACCCCTACTTTTATAGCGCAATTACGGTTTAATTAGGTTAGGTCAGTTTAGGTTAGGTTATTTAATCTTCTACAGTTCCTCACAAACTGGTAAATCCAATGATCGACTACCGTCACATGCGTTCTCCGTGTGTAAGTTCTTAGAAAGCGATAGGATAAGGCCAGTGATATCGGATTACTAGTGGATAAGGAATACCACAGTGGACGTATAAATGAGTGGGGAACAGTTTTTAGAGCAATAAAATATTTATCAAGCGGAAGTGAATTAATGGAAAAGATCCAAAATGTGATAATGAAATGTGGAAATATTATTATTATATGGTCGATATCCTAAGATAGAATGAAATTGATGTTATAATTTGTATTTATAGAAGAAATGAAAACGTTATAATAACCTTACATCTTTTAATGATGTGACTCGTATCAATGTCCTATCCATATAGACACACCTAAAATTGGTGACATAGCAATAAAAAATAAAAGCTAAACATAAGTTCTCTTTATAACGTTCTAAAATATAACCTCGTTTATTATGTGCATATAACATAATACCACTAATTTGCATCAATTAATTTGCATGCCTAGGCTAACAACAACAAAATGGACATGATCTATTAATATACCGTATTTTTACAATGTGATAACTTAAATGTAATGAATGTGTGTTGAGTCATAGAAAAATACAGGAATGTATCAGGCTTTTATTTATTTATCCTTTTGACAGTCAAATCAATGTTACAAAATAGACTACTTATTTGTTATAAAATAGGCTATTAATACGATACTTTATGTTGGTGATGTTGTTTGCGTTCGCAGCAAATCTATTACATGGGTACTTCTAAGAGAGCAACAAATCTGATGGTTGGAATATCACGAAAATGCCATCCATCAGCTATCTAAAGCAGTTACTACAAAAAATAAAAAAAGGCTCATTAGAGTCTTTAGAATATAAAATATCACCAACTCTTGATCCTAATGTTTTATTTTACTAGGCTGGTTTCCACCCTATTCGAATTAGTAGTGACCATATCCTAGATCAGACATTACTGATTGAGAATGGGTTTTAAAAGAAGGTGAAAACAACTGCAGCATTTGCTTATCTCACAGCGGCTTATAATACAGTATGGAGCAAAAGTTTGTTGTTGAAGCTCTACATCCTCCTGCATTGTCCCTTTCTTTAGTGACCTTTGGAGTCAATGCTTAGTGCCAAGATAATAAACTTTATCTCTGTCGTGAGAAAAGCTATTTTAGACGACTCAAGGATGGTCTGTCACAATGATCTGTTCTTGATCCAATGTTGTTTAACGTGAAAACCACAGACATAAAAATCACAAAGTCTAGAAAATGTATTCATGTAGATGATATAACTTCGGCTTATCAATACAAGGACTTCAGAGCTACTTCCTATAAAAGTTACTTTCCATATAACTTACACATATTATTTTAATTAAAACTGTATCATTACGTAATATTTTACTAATGTAAAACTTATATTAATTCCTAGAAAGTTTTATATTAATTCCTTCAATATCGAAATTGAAGTCAGTTTTATGACTGGTATGGATTTTAAAGTATCCATTTACTTTTGATATTTACCATGGTTATTTTTATATGTTAATAAACACTTTAGTATTTATTAAGTAACGTTTAAAAATATTGTGAAAATAAATATAATGACTAAAACACATATGATTTTATTATTTTTCAATTTTTATATATCATACATATTATAGACTATGCCTACATAAAAAAATTAATATTTTATTTCATCCTTTGGTTAAACTATGTTGGCTATTCATAAATGTATATAATATTGTGT
This sequence comes from Stictocephala bisonia, assembly GCA_035578905.1. Taxonomy (NCBI): domain Eukaryota; kingdom Metazoa; phylum Arthropoda; class Insecta; order Hemiptera; family Membracidae; genus Stictocephala; species Stictocephala bisonia. The sequence continues at coordinate 1,025,996 of JAQJVL010000001.1, forward strand.
TTTTTATATCTCAAATAATTTAATTTTGTGTGTAGAATTTATGACCATGATCATTACTATATGGACGAGTAATATTATATATTAATAAACAGTTTGAATGATTTTCCAAACAAAGTATTCGTTTAAGAGTTCACTCTTAAATTATCCATAAGGTTTTTTGTTATACGTGACCTGGCCACAGAAAAAACGAGCATTAATTAAATGGTAAATTTGGAATAAGGCTTACTATTGTTATTAAATACATTTTTTTTTTAAATAAGATTTATATATAAGTTTTTTAAATGCTTTGATTTACTGTGATTGTTTTCCGTGTTATGTCTTTTTTAAGTAAGAATTTTTTAGACTACACTATTATTATTTACGTTAATCAGTAACATTTTCTTACTGCCTCTTGAGGAGTAATTTTACTTTCTTAAAGCATGTTTTACAATGTAAGCATGTTCATATTTTTCATGAAATCTAACAGTCAGTTATAAACTGATGACTTTATAATCTGCTACATTATTCACACACTTCCACTTCCAATCGACACGACAGGGCATAACAAACTTCTTATAGCAGTATGGCTTCTTTGATTGCATGTTGCATTCATAATCTAGCTGAATAGTACTGGCTCAAGGCAAGTTTTTTTCAATAGCACGTCCGTTTATGTAAACTAGTAATCGTACATGTAACTTTATTTTTAATTGGGCTGCCTTATAAATAGATTTAATGAGAAAATAAAAAAAACATAAAATCTATATAATTTCTGTTGATGTAAATTTGTTCAATTTTAAACCTCGAGTTGTAGAAAAGGAATAAAATATTTGGTAAATCTAAAAGTTTTAATAAGCTCTAAGCCTTTTATACTGTAAGATAATTTGTTTATCACTTAGGCCCTTTATAGCTAATGTTATATCTAAAGAATCTGAAACATATCGCGGAGTCCAAACATTTGCTGCTCAAAGTTAACGTTAAAGTTTTATAATTCCTTTTTAGGATTGAAGAGTAACGCTAACCCAATGAACTAATGTTGCGTGCTAACATTGTTCCATCCAATTGTAGTCGATTCCAATGCACTCTAGACTTCCTTTGAAGTGACTCAACAGTTTACTGAGCAATCCTCCGACCGTATAAACACCTAAACCAAAATAAACCTTATAAAGAGTGCTGCCAGCATTCTGAGCTATAACAGCTTACGCTGATAACTATACAGTGTTCGGTGTGTTACTTAGTATATAGATTAGGTTATTATTGAACAATGAAAGGTAGAAGGCGATAGACATCTACATATCATATGGTATTTAATTTGATGTGAACTTAACTTAATTTATAATTAATTATGACACCACCAATATCCTTACGTGCATCATGCTATTCTACGTATATCAGTGGGTGGGTACTTGATCCATATATCAATAGGGCAAGGCAATTATTCAACAACGTACCTATTTAAATAGGTGGACGGGTCATCAACGACGTATCTGTATAGGTGGGTGGGTCAGTAATGACGTACCTGTATGGGTGGGTGGGTAGGTTATCAATAATGTGCTATAACTTGTATACCACATCATTAAAAAAGGATGGGGTCATTAAATAACACACTTTTCTGTTAACCTCAATTCACACTAATAGATTGAATCTAACATGTTTAGTTCCTCAGAAGAAGATTATTTTAATTATGATTGTATGTGCCTGAGCGTTTAAGAATGCTTTCTTTAGTATCCTAGCCACCTGTCTTAGTAGTTGGGGAAGATTAGTGTGGTTGGAGAGGGGTAGTAGTGGAGGGGGAAGTGGCGCGATTCCGCTTTGTTAGACTCCTCCTAACTGCGCGAGCGTTCACGTTACTGCCAGTGTTAAAACAGTTCTAACTGCGCGAGTGATTGCGTAGTTGTAGTTAGGAGCGCCCTAACGGCAGGAGTGATCATGGAACTGTCATTTCGGTGATTGTAAGTTGTGTTTGTAAATTAATAAGTAGAAAACTACAAGAAAACATGATGTTTTGTGATTTAAAATGTGTTAACGATTTATTTATCTAACTTCCTGTACGTATATACAACATGTACTTCGTATTTGTAGTTAGGAGCGCCCTAACGGCGTGAGTGATCGCGGATCTGTCAGTTCGGTGATTGTAAGTTTTGTTTGTAAATTAATAAGTTAAAAAATACAAGAAAACATGATGTTTTGTGATTTAAAATGTGTGAACGATCTATTTATCTACTTTCCTATACATATATACACATATACTTCGTAGTTGTAGTTAGGAGTGCCCTAACGGTGCGAGTGATCGTGGAACTGTCAGTTCGGTGATTGTAAGTTTTGTTTGTAAATTAATAAGTTGAAAACTACAATAAAACATGATGTTTTGTTATTTAAAATGTGTGAACGATCTATTTATCTACTTTACTTTACGTATATACAACATATACTTCGTAGTTGTAGTTAGGAGCACCCTAACGGCGCGAGTGATCACGGAAGTTCAGTAACGCGAGTGATCCCGGGTTAAGATCATCAAGAAAGACATCAACATTTTGGATAAATTGTTTCAAGGGTATATTTCTAATAAGTGGAGATAGGTTAGTTCTTGTAGTAATAAAATATCTCCACAAATCTGTAATCTCCACAAATAACACTGAATGCTGGAATTCACTACATGACACAACTACCACACGCACTAAATTCCTGAATCTTTTGAATTAAAATAATATCAATTTTTCTCTAGCTTTAAAACTTCTTTTTAGCTTGCAACCCATTTTTAATTTGTTCAGAGTGTATTATTAAATTAAAATTTATTTTCTGACAGTAATTTTCCTTAACAATTGCATGGTTGAACTTCGTTTACCTGGATACATGTGCATGACACTTTGTCGGATGTGCATGTTGTTGAGTATTGCATAGACAGTAAGTCGTTTGATTGAAGTACCTCGGGTAATCTCAGTATAAATTATTCTTACAGTTTTAGTTTGTTGTATTATAAAATTACCTTTATCTCGTGTTTTTGTATTATGGTTAATTAACTGTATATTACTGTAATACCTTGTATTGTTGGTGTATCATACAATCTCTATTACATTATGTTAGGCCAGAATCTCGTTGTAAGTGCTCGATGACGATTCGTGATACTTATTGTCCATAGTTTACTTTCGTTAGTTTTCAAGTTTGTTGTTTAATTTTTACTATAATCAGGATTTTTATAATAATTTAATTTCTATTTTTATATTTGCAATATATATACTGTACTCATATAGTTACTCAAACAAAATAATTTAATTCCTTGTTTTTCCTATTGATAATTGTAATTATTATTTTATTTTTATTTTTCCATTTTTATAATGTTCAGAACTGATTGTTAATGAATATTTCAATCGTTTTTATTTTTATATTTTTCCATTTTAGTTGTTCTTTGAAATCTGTTTGCAGCAGGAAAAATACTTTTTAATTAGTGTACATTATTTTAACATCTTTTTGTATTTATTGAAAGTATGTTGAAATTAAATATACTAGTAAATTTATATTTGTAGTATAGTAATTGTCAATATTTTGCCAGGAATTGATGATCTGTCGTATCGTATTACAATTATTGGTATTTACTGATAATTGTCAAATCATTCATTCATATAAAACTAATTGATTTTGAAAAGTGATTCTTAAATTCAATGACCATAGTCATGAGTGATTTTGATAAACCAAAGTTTCATGATGATTGTAATACGTTTTTAAATCTGATTTTTATTTGTTTCAAAAATTGAATTTCGTTATTAACATATTGTTTCTTCATATATGATCGTTATCCAACATTTATTCAATTGACTTTTAATTTTAAATTTTCTTTTGAACACTATCTGTAGATTTTCATTTTATTACCAAAGGCATTGTATTTTACTTATATCTTTATTGTTACTTATTAGTGTCTTACACTATCAGCTGATTTCTTATTTTATAATGCAAAAGACAGTTTGAACGTAAAATTCTGATCAATAGTCTGATGATATTTTGTATTCATAACATGGCTTAACTTAAATTAATTAATTAAAAGTATTCAGCATCTTGAATAACTATTTTATTTTAATTAGCTCTAAATAAGTTGACGAATTATTTATTCCTTGCTATTATATGCTTAGCAAGTCGCTGTACCTAATTTGAGGTATGTAAGTAGTGACAATCTGAGAGATCGATTTTATCTGTTTTAGTTACATTTTAAGTGAAAATATATGTTTATTTGGCACTCGTAATTGGAAAGCAAATAATGTACTTCAGTGTTTTAGTTCTACCCATTGTTTTTGGCTTGTTGACAAAAGTTCAACTAAATTATCATACTTCACTTGCGCTATTAGTTCATAATTCAATAAAAATCATTCAATTATAGATATCATTTGTTGTTTTATGAAAACATTTGTTGTTTTATGAAAATACAGATGAGCTTTTAGAGTATTTCCTTCAAGAACAAGTCTATTACTCACCAAGCCACTTTTCCTGAGTCTAGTCAATAAAGAGGAAACTTTTTTTTATTTTTTATTTGACCAGGTGTAGCTGGTCCATTGGTGCAAGAGATTGAATAATCTCCACTCTTAATTTCGGAAAGTAGTACCAAACACAAGGATTATTTGAAAATTCTTCATATCAATATTCAATGTTTACGAAATAAATTATTAGAACTAGAACAACTTGCAAAAAACGAAAAATTAGATATTATATGCATTAGTGAGTATTTGTAAGTGGATGAACAAATTGAATTGTTTGTTCCACGGGGATACGTTGCCGCTAGTGTACTCTGCCGCAAAACGTTCTCTTTGCACTTATCATCTCCCTTGATGAAAGGAAAGACAAAATAAAATAATAAAATAAATATTTTCGCAGAGGAATTAAAGCAAAGTAAAGAACTAATGCTGGGCTATTACACTATTTTTAAAAATCTTCAAAGATCTGGTTCAAATATAACTGAGTCTGCCTAAAATACATATATATTCTTCAACAAACAATATAGAAATAACTCACCTCTGTGAAAAAATAATCAATTTAATCTTATATAGAAAATCCAATTAACAAAGTAAGGCTGCTTGGCAAGTAATAGCGAATGAAACTCAAAACCCAAAATCACCTAAGAACACTGCAGACTAGCTTAAAATGTTTTTTATAAAATCAGATTTTAACGTACAGAATAGTATACCTAACACTGACACAGAAGCCATAAGCGTCCTTCAACAACTGAATCATCATAATGCTCCTCAGTTTAAATGGTCAGATTTCAAACTGGATGATCTACTCAAAACAGTTTTAAAACTCTGTAACTCAAAAAAACCCAGATTACTATTGGATTTCAAGTGTTCTAGTAAAACATACTATACACCTAATTTATGAGCCTTTAACTTTTGTTTTGAATCAATGCTTTGCACATGGTTATTTTTATAATTTATTAAAAATCTCTAGAGTGAAACTGGTACACAAGAAAGGAGATAGGATGCAACCACAACATTTTCGGCCTATCTCAATTGTACCAAGGTTGTTGAGTCTCTAATATACCGTTCAACTTAGTAATCATTTTGAAATAAACAATCTACTAAGAAATTACCACCATGAAATTCGCTCAAATAAATCTACAACACGGGACATTTTTAGTCTAGTGGAAAATGTTCTTTCTGTTTTTAAAAACAAAGATCAGTTTTTCTAACTCTCTGTGACTTGAGCAAGGCCGTTGACTGTGTCGACCACAACATACTTTTAGATAAACTTTCCTATCACTATATCACTGATAACTCTTTGAAATTACTGAAATTAGCTTTTTATTACATTGCTCCCTAGATTTACAACGGAAATCAACAGAATTTCAAAGCACTCGGCTATGTATCTTTTAAAAATAAATTTAAGCTACATTTTGAATATGATTATTTCAAAATCTTGTGTAAAATAACAAAAAGTTGTGTAAAATACATTTTGTTTTGTGATTTTAGCCTAGTCCTTGGCAATATACATGTAATTTTAGTATAACTTGGTTTTTTTTTTAACAACTTGTTGAAAAACACTCCAAATAAAGACTTTATATGGCTTGCATTGCTGGGGAGTAGCATATTATAAAGTCTTAATAGAAAAACTAAGAACAAATAAAAATCATTGTATCCGTGTAATGCTGCATTATAACAAAAGGGAGAACTCATATCAGTTATTTGCATATTTAAAAGTTTTTCCAATCCAACATCTTTATGTATATAAAGTATTAAGGGTATTTTATACACGAAGTGGCAATACTGGGACCACTGCCTTGTATACAAAACTCGTGGAGGTGAACAAAGAATTTTTAAGTTACCTAAAGTAAACAAATATTTTTTAGACAGTTATTACAATACATAGGGCCCTAGTACTTCAACCAATTGCCACATGACTTCAAAGTCTCCCAAAATTTTGCGGCTATTAACAAAAACTTAAAAATTGGATATGGTCCCAAGAGGATATTTCCAGCTTACATTATGTTTTATCTTAAAGTTATTAACTTGCAACTGAATCTTTTGGTGTGTACAAGCAAAGAAAAACGTAGTGTACGTATATATATATATATATATATATATATATATATATATATATGAGCACCATCACAAAAAGTAAAATTCTTTCTACAATAGAAAAGAACAGACTAAAACAAATCAATCCAAAAGCTCCTAAAATGAGAGGCCAACCTAAAACACATAAAAACGGAATCCCAATCTGACCTGTAGTTAATTACCAAAATGCCCCTTCATACAAATTATGCAAGTTCCTCAATCAATTTATCAAAAACAACATACAATACACAAATAATTTTAACATCAAAAACAGACTAGAATTAATAGAGAATATAAAAGACATCAACATTCCAGAAGATTCTTCATTTATTTCTTTTGATGTACAAAATATGTACTCAAACATTCCAATTAATGAAACAATAAAAATTCTTCGTGGAAATTTAGAAAAAAGCATGAATAACCTAACTGAATCCAACATCAACGATATAATCAACCTAACAAAAGTAAGTGTAAATCAGAACTACTTTGAATTTAATGATAAATTTTACAAACAAGAGGAAGGTTTGGCAATGGGATCTCCTCTTTCAGGTCTTCTTGCTGATATTTACATGAATGATTTAGAATCATCAAAAATAATTAATGATAAAAATCCCTTTAGAAACAACTTAATTTATTGGTTTCGTTACGTTGATGATATCATTTGCTTATTCAAAGTAACAAAAGATCAACAAATTCAACTTCTAAACTATCTGAATTCCATCTCTAAAACAATAAAATTTACAATGGAAAGCCAAAATAAAGAAATTAACTTTTTAGATTTAACAATTTATCAAAATTCATCAAAACATAAATTTAAAATTTACAGAAAGAACAATCAATCAGATCTTATAATCCCAATAAATTCCAATCATCCATGGTGTCATAAAATGGCTTCATTTCGAGCTCTTATTAAAAGACTAATAGAAGTACCAATGGACAAACATGATTTCAATGAAGAATTCAAAGTAATCAAACAAATAGCAATGGCTAATGGTTACAAACCTTCCACAATCGACAAAACATTACATAAAATGAAAATAAAAAATAGAAACATTTATCAAGAAGAACCAGAAATAGAGCATTCATCTGTGTTCCCCACAACACAATACTTAATAAAGCAATTAGAAAAACCTTTAAGAAAGAAAAATTCAAAATTGGTTTTAAAACAAATAACAACGCATTCAACATAATACAAAAGAAATCTACTTCAAAATTACATAAAACCCAAGATATATTTGACAAATCAGGAATTTACAAAATTGAATGTACAGACTGCCCAAACTATTATATTGGACAAACAGGACGATCTTTTAAACGAAGATTTAATGAACACATACAAGCTCTAAAATCAAACAACAGAACTTCAATGAAATCTTCTTTTGCAGAACATTTACTAAACAATAATCACAACTACACAAATATGAAAACAAACATGAAAATTCTAAAATTCGGTTCAAAAAGCAAAAAACTAGATTCCCAAGAAGAACTTGAAATTTATAAACACAACCAAGAAAATCCCAATAATTTTATCAACACCATGTTAACACAAAAAAGAAACCCAATATTCGAAACAATTATACATATAAGAAACAACACACACAATGACAACTAACCACCAAATCAAAAATATATTTACTAATTTAACATATGTTTCCTTTATGACAATTATTTATTTAATTTTATTTGTTTTGTAAACAGATAACACCTATGAAGATGGCATGAATGCCGAAACCGGTCGTGTTCATTTAATAAAAAAACTGTAAGGGTGCTCAGTTATTATTTTTTATTATAACATTATCATATATATATATATATATATGTATATATGTATTTGTAAATGTATATAGTTTGTGTATATAAAAATGTGTGTAAACTTATATGCGTTGTATTTAATTACAAACATGGACGTTTTTAATTTTAGACACCACTAGGAGAGGCATTTGGTTTATTTGAAGTTTTTGTTCAAGACTGGACTAGACTAAAGTTTATTAGTTTATTTTATTTTTTAAGTTTTGCGTTGACCATCAGTACTGGAAATTGTGGTGAACATAATTTCCGAAACTGTATTCTGTTTTCTGTAATGTAATATTTACTGTGGAATAAATCATTATCATCATCATCGTTATTTATTTATTCTGTTACATAACTCTTGGATAGCCCAGTTGATATTCAGTTCTAAACATATAGGTCCATTTAAAATGTTTTATATTTACCGTATTAAAATGAATTACTTTAACTTAGGGAATTATTAGTAAGTTTTTGAAAATGTATTGGTAAAATTCATTCAGTAATAGACAAATATTGTCTTGTATTATATTCAAGTGTTGTTAGTGTCAGATGAGTTGGACTAATAAGTGTATATAGTATAAATTGACGTTTCATATTTTTATTAACACAAATCAATGGAAATAAAACACTCTTGATTCACAAACAAGCATTTATTTCCAACCAAACCACCCTTTTCCAAAAAGGTTTGATTGTCTACCAAGTCACCCTTAACACAAAATGTTCGATTTCCACCAACCATTTTTTTTTCAACCAATCCACACTATTAAATCAATTTTTCACTATCCACAAGCCACTTTCCACAAATTAAATCCTGATAGCCCACCAAGCAATCCTCCACAAACAAGTCTTAATCGTAAACCAATCCATCCACCCTACTTGAAGAAGACTTTATTGTCCATCAACCTACCCTCAATAAACAAGTCTTGATTGCCCACAAAATAAATTTCATTAATAAGGGTTGATTGTCCAACATGCTAACCTTGACGAACATTGCTTGATTGGCCATTGGGTTAGTGGTCAATTAAGCTACCTTTAACGGAAAAAATCTGACTGACCATCAAGTGACCCTTCACTAGCAAAACTTAATTGCTAACCCAACCTTTATAAAAAAGATGTTATTGTTAACATAAACATCCTTTTAAATCAAGGCTTGGTTTCCTTGATTTAAACATCAATGAAACCAATGAAACCTTTACGTTGAAGTCTTCTTTCCCCACCAAACCACAACTCGCAATTAATTCCTTATAGCTCACCAAACCCCCTCCTTGCTATCTTAAAAAAAAATTTAAATTAAACCCAAGGAAAATGTTAGTACTTTAAATTGCTGGAATTACTTGAGGAGCCAACATACATGTCCTGAGCACTACTGCTTTGTCACTGGTTTATGCAGCTGCTGAATACAGTGCTCCTGTAAGGCTAAATAGCGTACACACTAAAACGATTTATGTCCAACTTAATAGAGCCATGAGAGCTATGAGTGGCATTATCATGGCAACTTCACACTATCTTGGCTGTACTGGAAGGACGTCAAGGAAAATGCTGTGCAATGTATCTCCCCAAGAGTAGTTAGGCGTCAAGAGGCACTACTTAAGGAATTCATTAATTTTTTGAATGCCCACACTTTCCCCTTGACACAGGATCTTCCACGTCAGAATAGTCCCATAAAATCTCAAAACCTACCTCGTACTGTTTTCCAGTTGAGAAAATAAAATTGATCTCCCAATACTAGCTGGGCCATAGAGTGGAACAGTTTTAATGGACAGAATGAGTTCCTTATTTATTAACGATACATCAAACCTGTAGATGGGATGAACCTCATTCGTAGGAAACTGTTTCACTGTTGAATCGTTTCCAAACTGGCGAGGGCAGATGTAACTAACTACTGGAAATATAAACGGTAATTGGCACTAGATCAACCGTGTAATTGTGGGGAATCTATCCAAACAATGGATCACATAGTAACTGATTGTCACCTGTGCTCTTTTACGGAGGGATCAGCCCGCATGACAGAATCAGTGAGTCAGGTCTTAAATGGCTCATAGATTGAATTTAACTTTGTGACAGGATATCATTTTATATTTGTATTAATAAATAACGTGACTTTTGGATATACAGTTTTAAATATATATTACTAACTTTCTATTTAAATAAATAATATGTGATAGCTGACAACAAATTATACACTTTATACACTGTCTTGTAGCTAATATCTGATGAAAACGATCAATTTATGGAAACGTAAAGATATGTTATATTTGTCATAACCCCAATTTAGCTTATAAAATACATTGTTCTCTCTTAGGATTTATAGAAAACAATGATGAAACTTTTAGAATTATCTAAACAGATTTACTGAATATGTTCAATGAATATAGCATTTATTTATGTGCATATAATAAATAATTATAAAGTTTCTCAAATATATACTAATTCTATCCCAACCTAATCTATCGCTTTAGTAAATCGAGTTGTTGAAAATAATATTATATTTTATATAATTTTTTGTAAATATCATACTGCTTTAATACTATTATAAGTATTAAGGTTACAAAAGATATGTAATTTACCTAGACATTTAATACAATTCTTAGATAAACCACATCTTTAACACATATGTCTCGGGAACCACTTTATATAACCTTAAAAAATGGCAATACACTCAACCTTACTTATATTTTTATCAAATTAATGCTATATAACACTATGAATTTAAATACAACTCGATAGCTTGTAAAAGGATTACATTTGTGGCCAGCGGTTGGAGAGACGAGCGATAAGCCGATTGTTGGCTGTAGTATAATGTGAGAAGGGAAGATTCATGTCACAGGCTAGTTCGTGGAAAGTAGAATGGATGGGACGAAGGTCTCCGTCCTGACCCTAAGCCTCATTTATGCCTTTATGACTGCTAATGGTTTGATATTCACAGATAATAGTAGGTTTTTAATTTTTGCATAAACAATAATAACGACTTTGAATTTTGGAATCTTTGTAAAATAAGAATTACTATTTTTAATATTGTAATGATGCCCTACAAAATATCTACGTTTTATAAAAAAAAACTCTTAGAATGTTTTTAAATTAAGCTTTCAATCAACTGAGCTCTTTTTATCATTGTTTTATTTCCGAGTAGAAACAACCTCACACATTATGAATTAATAGTTTTAATGCGTATTTTGTTTTTTATTTCAATAGTTAACTAAAAAACATTGAATATCTGTAACTAATTTATCGGTTTGTTTAGCCTACTATTTATTAACTACCAAACTCAACAATACAGGGTGTGGATGGTAATTAATTAGTTAGATTACCATTATTAGTAATATTATCCTAGGATTACTTGTCAACTAATAATGCTACAAAACCAAAACTAAAAATATCACTAGAAACGGGAATATTTACGCAGAAACAAATATAAATTACTAAAACAGAGTAAGAGTAAGGTAAGAGATCAGTATTAAGTTAGTAACCGTTGTTCTCGGAATTGGCTGACCAAAACGATTGTGTCTGTAGGTAACCAAAAAGATTGTGGGTAGTAGGTAACCAAATACGATTGTGTCTGTAGGTAACCAAAAAGATTGTGGGTAGTAGATAACCAAAAAGATTGTGGGTAGTAGGTAACCAAAAAGATTGTGGGTAGTAGGTAACCAAATACGATTGTGTCTGTAGGTAACCAAAAAGATTGTGGGTAGTAGATAACCAAAAAGATTGTGGGTAGTAGGTAACCAAATACGATTGTGTCTGTAGGTAACCAAAAAGATCGTGGCTGTAGGGTAACCAAAAAGATTGTGGGTAGTAGATAACCAAAACGATTGTGGGTAGTAGGTAACCAACTACGATTGTGTCTGTAGGTAACCAAAAAGATCGTGGGTGTAGGTAACCTATAAGATTGTGGGTAGTAGGTAACCAAATACGATTGTGTCTGTAGGTAACCAAAAAGATTGTGGGTAGAAGATAACCAAAAAGATTGTGGGTAGTAGGTAACCAAATACGATTGTGTCTGTAGGTAACCAAAAAGATCGTGGGTGTAGGTAACCTATAAGATTGTGGGTAGTAGTAACCAAAACGAGTGTGGGTAGTAATAACAAATAAGATTGTGGGTAGTAATAACAAATAAGATTGTGGGTAGTAATAACAAATAAGATTGTGGGTAGTTATAACAAATAAGATTGTGGGTAGTAATAACAAATAAGATCATGGGTAGGAGGTTACCAATAAGATTGTAGGTGTAGGTAACCAATAAGATTACGCCTCTGTAACTATACTAACCAATCAGTCAATTTGTGTTTCCGATTCGATTAGGTTTATTGTTTTCAGTCATGTACATAGTCAAAAAATAAAATAAAAAATGCTCGTGGTAAATATTATTTTAAATCTTAACTAGTAATTTGGCATATACTTTTCCAAGGAATATAAATGTCCTTTGTTGTGAGATCTTTCAAAGTACGGTTCTTACAATCAAACATTCCACCTTAAATTAAATGTAGTTCCGTCATAGTAAATAATTTACCACTATTTTAAAAGTGGACTAGAAAAATATGGAATAATTGACGTAAAATAACATTATTTCTTTAATGTGTCCCTTTGTTTGAATAAAACGCATATCCTTTTGTTTGAATGAATGGCTTTTGCACAAGAGACAGTGATAAACAGCACTTCCTCTTATGACAGTCCCTATACATCAAGAGACAGACTCTTGAGCCGATTGTTATTCGGTTTTGTAAAAGTTGAATAAAGAAAGAAAGAAAATCCTCGATTTTTAAATAAAAATATTATGTTGTCAGAATTATAATAATGTAATTCCCAAACACATAGTTGTCTAAGATGACTGTAGTTTATTTAATATGCAACGTTGTGTTTAAGTAGGGTTTTTATTAGAACAACATCGGGATGGTTTTATAGTCAATAGTCATTTATTAGGCCACAAATAACAAAAATACATTGCATTGGCTAAGTCAAATGTGCTATGTAAATATATCGAAATAACAAACACAAACTAAAATAAACTTGTATTATTGAAATTAGGCAACAATTTACTAGGCTCAAGCTCACTAACTTGATTTCAATAACTTTAGTAAACTATTTAACTTAAGTTTAAATTAAGTTACAGTCCACCAGCCAAAAACTCCCGGACGCTGTAGTAGCATCCCTCCTGCAGAGTTACCTTTAACCTTTTTCTGAATTTTAAAAGGTTTGTTTCCAGCTTAAGATCATCGGGGATTTTATTGTATAAAATTATGCCATTATAAAAAAGATGTTTTTTAAAAATGAAGTAGAGTGAGTAGGAATTTGAAGGTTATTATTGTGTCTGAATTGAAATCGGTGGTTAACAGGAGTTGAAAATTTAGAAAGATTCTTTTTTACAAAACACAAGGTTTCAAGAATGTATATCGATGGGAATGTCAGTAATTTAGAGGACTGGAAGGTATTTTTGCAAGATTTGTTTCTGTCCAAAGAAAAAAATATCCTGATAGCTTTTTTCTGGAGTCTAAACAAGTACTGTGTATGCCGAGTCTCACCACCCCATACAGGCACCGCATACACTAGAAGTGGATACAGCAACCCATAGTAGGCCGTTAGCAAAACTTTAGCTTCAGCTATCCTTACTAGACTACGTAAAATGAAAACACATGTGCTCACTCTCTTACACACATGTTTAATGTGAGTGTGAAAGTTAAGGGTTTCGTCCAGAATCATCCCGAGAAATTTAACTGATTCGGACTCATCTACTATGGAATCATCTAAGATAAGTCTTAGTCCAAAAATTTAATTTGCTGCAGAATTTTTAATTTTGAAATTTATTAACTGAGTTTTAGGAGCATTGACCTTAAGCTTGTTGTTATCAAACCACTGCAGTAAGCTATTCGACTCCAAAAAGTCTCTTTCTCCAAATCGTTTCTACTGGGGCTGGTCAACGAGAGGGAAGTGTCATCTGCAAAAAGGCAGATCTTAGAGTGTACTAAGCTATATGGAATATTATTGATGAATATTAGGAAAAGGATCGGTCCAAGGATAGATCCCTGAGGCACCCCCGCGACAATGCACGCTTCAGCAGAAGTGTGACGCCTTATAGACCCATTTTTATCTATAGCTTGAATCTCAACCGACTGCTTACGACCCCGAAGATATGAGTCAAACCAATTTAAAGCCACCCCTCTTTTTCCAATTTCGTTCATTTTTCCCAAAAGCATGTTATGGTCAACGGTGTCAAACGCCTTACTCAGATCGAAGAAAAGGCCAGCTGCTTGATGCTTGGCATCTAGGGCTCGAATAATATAATCTGTAAAGCTAAGAATTGCGTCCACCGTTGACTTTCCTTTCACGAATCCAAATTGGTTATCGATAATAATGTTATGTTTCCCAAGGAACCGGCAAAGCCTAGTTAATACCACAGTTTCAAAGATTTTATATAGCGTTGATAAAATTTAAATTGGCCTGTAATTGTCGCACACTTGATCATTGCCTTTTTTCAATATTGGTCTTACCAATGATTTTTCAACGCCTCAGGAAACTGGCCACTTACAAATGAATTATTAATTAAGGTGCTTAGTGGGGAGCTTATTATATCAGGTATTTCTTTCAATAGAACAGCAGATATTTCATCAATTCCTGAGGATCTTTTGTTTTTTATTTTCTTTATAACTTACATAATTTCATTCTCAGATGTGGGGTAGAGGTAAAACGATTTCTCACTCATAGTTCGTTCATTACTTGGTGCACTTTGATCTTCTTTTGCTGTCATACACATCTGATTTCTATTCGCAACATTTATGAAAAAGCTATTTAGGATGTTCGCCACTTCTTCAGGGTCTTCAACTAGTTCACCATTATTATTCATACCATTAATGCCTTTTTTATTATTTGGCAATGCTCCAAATCTGGTTTCATTAACTACATTCCATATAGTTTTAGATTTATTGTCTGACTTATCAATTCTATCTTTAATTTGAGTGGATTTTGCTTGTCGGACGATAAATCTGTATCTTTTCTTTAGTCTTAAATAATATTGGTGAAGGAAGTGGTCTGAACTAAGGTCACCATTTAATAATTTATATTTGGCACATATATATTAATTTAAACATATACACATTGCATAGCTGAAATATTATAAAAGTTCAGGCTAGCATATACATTTGGAAATGTTCCAATACCTACTAATGTTTTTTTTTGCTAAACAAGTAAAATTTCTAAGGTTAAATTTTTTCAAATAAAAAATAACACAAATTTATTAAAAAATAAGCACAGCATGTACAAATATACTACAGTAAAAGTACAAAATGCACAATTATATATCAATATAAGTACAAAATGTACAAATGTACTACAGTACAAGTACAAAATGCACGAAAATATTTCAATATAAGCACAAAATGTACAAATATAGTACAATATAATTAAAAAAGGCACAAATGCCAAGGTAATCAGCAATCCACGTTAACCTTCCTGAGAACAGAGGCAGTCAGTGGTTGTATTTTACGTACCAACACGGATTATGCTAATTAAAAAACTGCATTTTAATATCCTAGTTGTTTTCTTCACCGTTCTGGATCAAGTGAGATATTTGGCGTCTGTCTTATGTGCTACTGCAGTTGATGAAAACTCTGTAAAATTAGAATAATTATTTTAAAAGATCAATTTCGATGGCTAGCCTATCATACAAATATAGATTATAAATAGCATACTATTATATATATGAACTGATTTCTTTATAAAATAAATCGTTCAAATAAGGAATCCACCAGAAAGTTTTTATTCAAGTTCAAGTTCCTTATTAACATATTGATTTGCATACAAAGATATTTGATACAAATAAAATGTTTTGTCTTACAATGTGAATCTTAAATCTAACTTAAACATGAAATTAAGTTGAAATTAATAAATATAGAGTTAACGAACCCCAAACTCCAAGAAGTCCCTGACAGAATAAAATTCATTGTTTATTAAAAATACTTTCAGCTTTCATTTAAATTGGTGTTCACTATAACTCAATTTTAGCTCTTTTATCAACTTGTTAAAAAGTTTTATACCCGTATAAAGAGCCCCTTTTTCAAGTTTGGTTGTATTGTGAATGGGATAAAATAATAATTTGTCCGATCTAGTTATTTTTTTGGATTCTCTCACTTTGGACAAAACGTTGATATTTCTAAAAACTATTAAAAGCACCGAGAATATATAAATTGAGGGTACTGTCATAATTTTTCTCTGCTGGAAAATTCCTCGACATGACTGTGACCTGCCTAATTTTAAAATTCTTCTTAGCATATTTTTTTGTGCCTTAAAAACTTTATCTAATAATGGTGAGCCCCCCCGACCCCCAAAAAGCTATCCCATAATTAGACTCGCGTAATATCACATGTAGACATCAAGCAAAATTTCCAAACTGCACGTGTCTTTTAGGAGGTTTATAGCACTATGCAGCAGAGCTTTTTTTTTAACAACTGATTAATATGGGTTGCCCAAGATAAGGTTTCATCAATAAAAACTCCAAGGAATCTAGTATCTGGGATGGTTGATATTTTTGATGTAAGTGAAAGATCTATTTCTTCGATCGAGTTTTTATTGTGGTTATATATTTGAAAATGTATGGCGGTGGTCTTATAAGAATTAAGTAGTAGCCCATTTACTCCAAACCAATAGCTACATTCTTTTAATGTTGATGTAAGGTTTGAAAGGACTTGTTGGCTTGTCTCACCTCTCACTAAGATGGATACATCATCTGCGTACATACATAGTTTTGATTGTCTGTTTAAGTAATTTAAATCATTTATGTACAACATAAACAGAACTAGAGACAGAATACAGCCTTGAGGGACACCTACTTTTGTTTCGAGCCAAGATGATGGGCCCCGAATATGAGTGACGATTACCATTTGCTTTCGTTGCGTAAGAAATTATTTTATCCAACTCAATGCAACTCCTCGGATTCCATAATGATTGAGTTTCTACAACAACAGAGAGTGATCTACACAATCGAAGACCTTCCACAAGTCGCGAAAAACACCAACTGCCTTCTGCGACCTGTCAAAAGCCTCCAACACGGCGTTAGTGAAATCAAACACAGTTTAATTAGTTAATTTCCCCTGTAGAAACCCATGTTGAGAACCGTCTAATATCTTGAGGCGAAACTCTGTAAGACGTGACAGAAATATTTTTTCAAATACCTTGGATAAGACAGACACTAGGGATTTCATATTTAGGACGATAGTTTTTTTTATCTAAGCAGATAATTTTTCTTGTGAAGAGGTTTGATTGTGATATATTTGAGTTTCTCAGGGAAAGTTCCAGATAGAAATTATGTGTTAATTAAATAGGTCAAAGGATACGAACATTCGGAATAAGAAGACTTAAGTAAATCTGAAGATAGCTCATCCCAACCCGATGATTGTTTTGTTTTTAGGGACATTATAGCTTTTGAAACCTCTTTAACATTGGTTGGGGATAGAAACATAGTTGATGCGACAACTTTACTTTTCTGCTGCAAATTGAGGACATGCTTTTGGTGCCAATTCTATGGGTTCATGGAGAAAGAAATGATTGAATGCCTGTTCAATATCGTGCCTGTGTGAGGTGTTTTTCCCATTCCTATCAACTCCTGGATAATATGTTTTGTTTTTTCTGCCAATTTAATTTTTTATTATTTCCCATGTGACCTTTGCTTTGTTTTCTGCCCTGCTGACTCTACGATCATTGCAAAACCTCTTTGAAACTTTAATTACATTTATTAGTATTTTACCATAATTTTAAAAATATTCAATAAATAAAAAATCTCTCGATTGCTTGGTCCCTTTACTCATTTCCCGTATATTTATGAGTGATATTTTAATTCCTTTAGTTAACCACAGCTTTCTGTTCTCCAATTTAATTCGAACTGTTTTAATTGGAAAATTATGTTCAAAGACTCTGTTTATTACATGTAAAAATCCACTGAAACTTTCATTTACATTTTGGGAAGTATTTATTTCTAAGATGTTATTCCAATCAAAAGGGGCCAATTCCCGTTTAAAGTTAACTTTGCTTTGTTCTGAAAATATTCTTTTTCTTACGGTTTGGGGTTTCAGTGGTGGTCCAGATCCAGGTGTGCTTGAAATTCCTTTATTTTATATTTTATGCTATTCACATTAAAATGAATAACATATGATTGTTTACTGTGATTTGTTTTCTATATTTTACATGATAAGTCTTTAACAACTATTTTATTACATTCATCCCTAAAAAAATACTTTCCTCTAGAGTACAATCGTTATACAGAACATTTAAATTTAATAAAGGTGAGCTACTATTTACGTTGGTTTTTACAGTTTATTCATTTAGCTTATGGCCATCTGTTGTTTTGTTGTACAACCGTGGAGTATTTTTTATCCTTACTGGTGTATTTGCAAGTGAAGAGTCTTTGGTGGATCTTGAAACCAGGGTTGCAAGTCCATTGTTATTAGCGGGTTTTCTTGGAGATGGAGCTGGGATCAGGTCGGCAGGGGTTGATGAAAGCAAACTAGAAGCGTCAAAACCTCCAGCCGGTCTCTCTTCAATAAGTGACTGCTGGTGTCGTCCACTGCTAGAAGTATGAGGCTGGTGCTGCTTGGATGCATTCGTTGAATACCGGAGACTTGCTGATTCCTTCTGATGCCGGTGGCATGTCACCGTTCGCTGGCTGATATTAGTGTGCTGTTGAAGAGTACTGCCAATGGATGGTTGTTGGCGGTGAATGACGTGTGGTGAGCTGTATTTACGAATGGTATCACTTAGAACTCTGGCAAGAAAACTCTTCCCTCTTTTGTTCAAATGGAGACCATGTGCCGTATAGTGTCTTATCTGAAGAAAACTATGAACGTCTTGGTAAATCAGGTGAAGACTGAGACTGTAATCACTTGTTGACTGAATTACAGTATGAATGGCAAACTTGTTTGTGATTTCAGTTAAACCTCAAAAGGTCATCTATTTCAGCCACAGTTGATAACCATTGAGTTATATTAAATTTACCTTGTTACTTTTGCAAAGTTATGAGTATGAACAATCTTCAAAAAATAATGAGTGGATAAAAATGAGTAAGAAATTGTAGTTCAGTTATCTCTGTCAGTGACAAAACTATCATTGATATGAATTGTTTTTTTCTAGATGTTGTCAGTTTTAGTATTTATATACAGTTTAGGAATAACCTGGGATTACGAGAGGTATTTTTGCCAATAATTTGGTCCATCTCTTCTTTAAGACGTAGTAAGATTGCTTCCAGCTTCCTAAGTAAATCCTGAGTGAGAAAAGAGTAATGTTTGTGCGTTAAAGAGTCAGTATCCATTATGTAAGAAGGTATATATGTGTTTTAATTATATATTTATTAAAATCCAAACAATAAAGTTATTTCTTTTATAAATTTGTAAAATAAATAGGGTTTTATTTCAAATTTCCATGGAGATTAATAACTTTACATCCCAATATGGCACATGCCTCCAATGAACAGAAAGAGCCATATGAAACTTCTCTACAAAAAATCTATTTACTTTATCTTCCTTGATCGTCTTCTTTGCAATAATGTTAAATAGTTAGATTAATGCTTACTTTCTTTCTTTATACATATCACAGGTAGCCTACCTTTGTATACAAAGTCTTCTTGCTCTACCCATTCGGTAATTGGAAAACTATTGAAAGATTTATTATTCCAAAGAACCTTGATCTAAAGAATTAAGTGTATTTTCCATGTGTTTATTTAGATATTTACAGATACGTTGCTCACGTATTTCCGACATCCTCAGGCCATGGTATCCTTCCAAATGGCGTGGATGAGATAGGAGACTGAACTTGTCAAGTTCAAGTTCAAAGGTTAAGTGGCAACATTTGAACGTTGGTGTATAAGTGAAGCCCAAGAAAGTGTACCTGAAGATGAAGGACATCCTTCGAAACCGGTAGTGCTGAAATAACGCTAGATAGATGGCTTGTTTTTTTATCATCTATTTATTGTTAAATACAACCAATCAGGATAGTACCGATAGATACATCTCTCTGGATATCCACCTTTGAACAAATTACGATCTAGAAATGAGTGTCTCAGTTCTTTGGGATGACAAACAGAAAATTCGCAAAACACATATAACACAAATATAATAATACCTGATTGGAGGCAATATTGAGTTCAGGTTATCTTTAAGCGCAAACTGTGTTTGATGTACTAAAGTTAGTCTAAACAACACTAATGCAGAGTTCAACAGTAGAAGTTAATCATATCATGAGTTTGTATTAAAGTTGCAGTTGAAAGAAGATAGTTTAATAAATTAAAATTAATAGAATATATAGACATAATAAAATAGATTATTCCCAATTATTAGACCTGAAACAGTAGCTGCATGAGTTTCACTTTCAAACACGAAAGTAATGCACTTGCATACACTTGAAACTTAAGTTAGTAGTCTTGATAAATTTGTGTTAAACAAATATAAATATTTTCTAATTATTAAATTAATATCATTAATTTACCTTAATTTACTCATTTAATCATTTAATCATTAATCATTAATTTACTTATCTTACCATTATTTCGGCTAAATTTAGTTTTTATCCATTTTAGCTACAAGTTTTAGTTTTTTATTATTTTGGCTTAATGTTAAGATTTAATCTTAGTGGCTATTAACTTTTTTACTATTTTAGACATATGTCTCAGTGTTTAATAATTTTCATTAAGTGTTTTAGTCTATTTTATCATATTTACTAAATGATTTAGTTTTTCATATATTGTATTAGCTAGATGGTTTAATTTTTTCATAATATTTGCTAGATATTTTAATTTAGCTAAGGAAACATTTTTATTTTTTAAATATTAAATTACTTTCAAACACTTTTTAAACTAAAGAAAGTGTCAAACTGCACTGTTGACTTAGCAATTTTTCTTTTTACAAACTAGGTCTAACTTTTGAGGTTACAATTTTTCGTGTGAAAACTTTGGTTTTAAATGCTCATATTCAAAATATGTGTACAGGACACATTTTTTTGACAGTTATTTTGGTTAAACTAATTTTAACCAGTAAAACTTTATAAAGTATATATCTTCTACACTTTGACATTTCATAACTTAGTATAATTCATTATCATATTTATGTCAAATAAAACAGATAAAGAGTTCTATATGACGTAGGATGGTGGGATGTATTCTGTTATAAACGAGATTTAACTGAGGTACGCTAAAATATGAGGTTATCTCTTCCACCATTTTTTCCGGTTTTAACAGAATTTACCGGTATATAACTCAGCCCACTGGTCACAAATTACGTCCCTCTGCCAGTCAATCAGTTTATAACTCTCAATTGCATTTCCGAGTCACGTTAAATGTTTATATGTTTTTTGAAGTGTCAGTTTTGTTTATTTAGTTACACTGACTGTACAGCTAGTTCATTGCCTATTAAACATAAAACGGAGTTTGTCTGTACATTTGAAATCAATTAAATTAAATGTAATTTAATTCAATTGGTACATTTGATATATTTGTTGCAAGTAAGTTGTAAATTTCAATCGTCAGCTGAGCGTTAGGTTAAACTATTGACTAAAAGTTAAACAATTATAAAATATAAAATAAAATTGCCACTACATTCAATTCAGAACATGCTAAAAATGGTTCTATACTATAAATTTATTTTTCTATAACAAATGTTTTAAGGAACATTTATAATGAATTCTTATTGCTTAAATATCTTATATTTGCTGGTAAGCTGTTAAAATATTTTAGAACATAAATTAGCCTCTCTCCGACAAGACAATGTATTGGTGTGCGTAGTGCCCCACCATACTCGTACCTGGTAGGATATGTGTGATGAGCCACGAAAGTTGGTATATTTTCTTTATTTCTGAACACTTTAAGAATAGCTAAAAAAGTTGATGGATTTGGAAGTGTCATTTCTTGATACATTTTAAAACATATGTTTGATTTTCTTAGATTTACTAACCCCTATATATTTTTCTAGGAACTAAATACATATTGTCAATCACAGTGATTTGAACAGTATAAAATGGTAAGGTTCTATATTTCAGATCAATACGAAAAATTAATTAATAATCAACAATCAAAAAGTCGTGGTGGTATAATTTTGTGAATAGTAGATTAATTATTTATTGCATTTATATTTATTCCTGAAATGGAATTATAGGCTAATTGTATACAAGACACAATCAGCAATTATTTTATATTGTTTAGTGTCGTCACAATAAAATTGATTTGATATTGATAGTAAAACTAACTTACTGGTTTACTGTAGTATATTTCCATAACAACAACTTTTTTTGTCTAAAATCTTCATCTTGAGTCAAAAAACTATAAGTTATATTCTTCTATTAATGAAACAGACTAAATAAGGTTTTTATGTAATATGGAAACACGCTGTTCATGTTATAAATGTTAATGTTATCTCGAAATGAGTCATTTGGGCTAAAACACTTTGAAAAATATTTATTAAGAAAAAACAAAACGTATTTTTCATATTTCACTTGTTTTACTAAGGGCTTTACTAGACCGTTTGGTTTTACAATCACATCATAGATTTTCTGTTAGATTTTATATTAAAGGTACAATAAATAAATAAATATATTTTTATGCTCATTAGATGTTCAACACAAATAATATATGGTCTCTTTGTTCCTTTTTTTCGTTGTAATCTTTGGAATCAATAAATCAACACTAATACTTCAAACACTTTGAGTCCCTTCGATAAAATATGATTTACACATAGTTAGACGAATTTTTCATCATGACATAAAAACTTACTAGCCATTGTTCCTATATGGAAATCACACCTTAAACACTATAGGAAGTTGCCCCTTCTTGTGTTACTCAGACAAATCACCTTTTCGAAGATAGATGGTTTAATCTCGTTTAATTGCAACTCCTATTTTTAGTTACATAGACAATTATTACTACACCGTAAATAAAATGATTTCTAACTGTTAAGAATCTCATTTTAAACGTTTAGTCATACCATGTTTTCCAGCCCCGTTTGTAATTTTTAAACATTGCTCATTTAATAGTATATTTACGTCAAATGAAAGTAATAACTGAAAATAAAACAAAATAAATAATAAAAATAATTTGTTTATTTTAAACAAAAAAGGAAGAAATCGTCATCCATGTAGCCAATTAACCACAGGAAAATAATTATAAATAACATTGAACAATCAGATATAACACGCACGCAAGATACACGCAACAGTTGATAGAGTGACTTGAGCAAGTTCCGGACAGCTTGGCTACCGAGACTGGACTGATTCCAGAAGCCATTAATTAATTATCTTAGTGAAATATTATTTTAAAATCTATTAGAATTTACTAAAAAGCTGTCAGTTTGATGGTATATTGATTAGGTGGTAATACAATTGTTTTATCAACTGTGTTTTCTGGTGACATAAAACCACATACAAATATATGTATATTTGGAACTGTTGTGTAATATAATATAACTAAGTATATTTTCCTTCAGTAATAATTATTTTATTGTGCTATAGTGCGATTTAAATTTACAAATACCTCCAGACTTGCCAGTGGCCTTGACCAGATGGTTCCGACGTTATCGCAAGTTAAAGAATTCAAGCAACATCGAACGTGGCTGTCCCTCGGATGGGCGACCGTCTGAGCGATCCCGTCCTTGCACGCAACCCGCCTGCCCGGTCACTGGTGGTGGTTCGGAAGTTACCATAAGCCGTTGTTCCCCACTTCGCCTGGTAAAATAAGACGATCTTTTGTTAAAATCGCGTCAAGGTACTATCTAAAATATTTAAAATATAACCAAACGTCTTACTTTTACTGTATAAAAACAACTACCACAATTCCTTTCACGTTACAAACAATTTATTTATTCCTAGTCGAACGTCTAAAGCGTGAACATTACATCAAACTTATGTTCAGGGCTGACATTTTCCCTGGAAGTTAGACTAAATTCTTGTCTGTACGTAAGAGAGAGCTAATTTTTCCTGTTTGTCCACTCCATGAAAATAATGACAACGATCACTATGTGATATTCATGCCATTTATTTGCAAAATCAACACAATTTGGAGAAGATTTTTTTTATGATGGATGAACCTCAAAATACTTTATTCACAGGACACTGAGAAAATAAATCAAATAAAATCAAATCAAATCATTTTATTAAGCCAAATTGATAATAAATTGCATTAGCCAGGTCATTAATTTACAGTCAAGTTATACAATATTTTAACCTAGATTTAAGTTAAAGAAAGTTTACAGAGTTGTATTAGTCAAAAATTTACTGGAAAGAGAGGTGTACCAGTAAATTTTTGAGCTTATTTCTGAATTTAATATGGTTTGACTCCAACTTTAGTGTAAGAGGAAGACTATTGTACAGTTTGACGCCATTGTAAAATAAGTGTTTCTTGAAAAAAGTAGTAGAATGTTTAGGAATGGATAACTTGTTTGAGTTGCGTAATAGATATGGTGTTTGGACTGAAACATTGAATTTGGGAAAGTTCTGTTTGACAAAAGTGAGAGTTTCTAGAATGTAGAATAGATGGCAAGGTTAGGATTCTCGACTCCTGGAAATAGGTCTTGCAGGACTGATCTCTGCGAAGGAAGAACATAGTCCGAACAGCCCACTTTTGTAGTTTAAATAAAAATTTAGTCTTTTGACTCTCACACCCCCAAATTGGTATAGCATAGGCTAAGTGGGGGTAGATAAGCCCGTAATACACAGATAGGAGGACGTCAGCGTTCGATGTATGTCTCAAGTTACGCAACACAAAGATTCCTGAACTAAGTTTTTTTGAAACATGTTCAATGTGGCCACCATAACTAAGGTACTTTTAACGTGATTTCTTCTAGGAACATTTTATGAAGGAGAATGTATTTTTATTTGTTAAAAATACAGGCCATAATTACATATATTTATAGTTTAAGGGTACTGATAAGCATATTATGACTGTTACACATCATGGTGTCATTAAATCATTACACATCATGGTGTCATTACATACATTACCAGATATTTTTTGAACAATATGTGTTGCTAAGTCAAAGCATGTCTTAATCTATATTATCTGGGGCTTTAAATTATAAGCTCCCTGTTAATCATTTTATAACTTATCGCACAACTTATTTATGAGTAAAGAAATTTTAAAATTTATATATTCAAATATCCTTCACCAAAATCAACGTAAAACATACATTCAGCGTAGTGTCAATATTAATTTTTACGTCTGAAAACTTATACAAACACTTAGCAATCAACAAATGAGATATCAAACCTAGCCTAGTAATAAAGCTACGCTGACTAATAAAATGGAGGTAGCCTAAAACGTGAGTGGATCAACATTTAATTGACACAGTTTGAATAATATTCTGTGGAGTCTAAGAAATTGATCTCCACTAAACAGTGGAACTATTCCATGCTTTAACCACTTCACCCTCAAAGCTTAAAATTTGGACACGCAGTTTGGCTGCTGCAAAATGTTATGCATCCAAAGCTAGAAATTTATTGAAACTTAAAATAACGACTATGGTTGGTAGATTTAATAAAACTTACATGTATCGAGCTATAATGTATTTTGAATAACGTTTGCATTACAACTTTATTTGTAAAGAAAATTTATCAAAATAAAGCTATTATTATTATTATTTTGTACCGTACTTGATAATATGTTTGACTGATAAACATTGTATTTACAAATTAATTATTATTTGCAAGGTATTTAACTTTATTCGTTTAACAAGTTTATATAAAAAACTGTTTTAAACTAATTTATTAATTAACAGAGGCCATCTCCTTTGTAACCCTATTCTGCACATCACCCAGACTATTGATAGGTATCGATAACTTATAACGTTTTGTTTTAGTTCTCAAAAACAAGGAAGTTATACTTGTTTATTTCTCAGTCTCTAAATCACTGTCTTTCTTCTTCATTATTCATTCATACAAACACGCTTTCACCCACCCACTCAATCCGTCTCACACATTCATAGTCAGTTTCTTGAACTGATAATTTATCTGTTGTTATGTTATTTATATACATTAACTTAAAATTTACTTAAGTTCATTTAGTCTGTCACATCATATCTAATACATGTCATATGTACATTGTTGGAGACAATTATAAACCTGATTTTATATTTATGTTAAAATGAATGAAAATTAAAGCTGCTTGTACCTTCTAATTTCAGGGAAGTAAAACAGTGCATTTTCAATACTGTGCAATCAATCAAGTGCATTTTCAATACTTAGACTAATTTTCTTAACGTATCTTCTTAGATTGTATCTTGTTAAAAGAAATATATGAGGTTTGTTAGTAACATCTTGTGAGGCTAACGTGAACTATTATATAATTATGATATAAATCTAAAATAAGGCCAATTAAAACTTTCGTCATGATATAAGGAACACAAAGATTATGGATACGTGGATACCAACACATTCACTATCATTCTGAACCACATAAAGCTAAAATACTACTAAGAATAAAAACCTGTTTCAAGCGCCATTGTTTGGCCTTTCAGTTCGCTTTCATGTAAAGGTTATATATAACCTAGTGGACCACTTTAATAAGCTCAGTCTGTTTGGGTTATAGGTGAAATACTCCATCTACATCAAAGATAATGTGTTTAGCCACGTGGGTAAATATTTTAACTGGTATTTAGATCAAAGGCTACATTGAATATGTTATTTATTATTTTACAATCCAACCTTTAATTGTTTTTACAGTTATGGGAATTGTTTTAGGCTAGGTACATTTTTTCTTATTATTTTTCTATCGACTATAGTCCACTTTATACTAGATAATTGATATTACGTTAATTTTGCTAACACATTCATTAAACAGAATTAGTATAACAATGATTATTTGTAGTATAACAGTGGTATTTGTTTTATTCGGTATTATTTTTCAAATGTGTGACTCGATATTTGGGATCATATAAAGTATTAATTATTGTGAAACCCATCCCTATATTATTCTCAGCCCCTATAATAAAACCAAATGGGACATTAATAGTCAGCAGAGGATGTCAGCCATGTTGGTTTTAGTCACGTAAAAACAATATTATTTCCAAATTAAAATTTTTCATTATTTATTGACCAAACAAAAGTAGTGCATCAGGTTTCATCTTAAACGTTATCATATTAGGCATTGGGTTTGCTTTTGATATTTTTAATACATACGCTTAATTTTGAAAATATGTAAAAATAAAGACTTCAGAGTAAATATTTGTTGTATTTTTTCTATAAATCTATTTAACATTTGCAAGCGATTCCAATGTGCAATTTCATTACTGATAAAATGCAACAAGTTTGGAAAAAATCATTAAAAATAACTGTTCGGTTTGGATACGCGTAATCGTATGTCCGGTTCCAAAATAACATTGTTCTTATGGTTTAAGACCAACATGGCCGACAGCCTCTACAGACTCTTAAGATGATATTTTCATTAACAATAATACCTTATTCAGGCAGTATTATTTTTTTACACGTTACGAATTGTGCCATATGCAGTTTTTTTAGGAAGAAAATGTTGATGGTCATTTTCAACGTCCAAAAAGTTGTATGTTTGCAATATTAGTCCAAAAATTACAAACTCCTCAGCACTAATTCGGTGTGTGTGCTGAATCTGCTCGTTTTCAACTCTAACATCTGCAGCACTAACGTGTGTAAGAGTTTCCATGTGCACATTTAACTCAACCAATCAAAAATAATTTGTTTCTAACTTCTGTATACACGCAGTCAACTAAAATATTACAATAATGTATTAAAATAAACTGGTACTGAAAAGATAAAGAAATACTTAGCAAATATTCATTAATAAAACTCGAAATTATTTATCACATAGGAAAACCTCGTGCGTGAAAATGAGTACTAATTTTTATTTAATTTATTTGATATTTGGCATTAAAGAAGACTAGGCAGGACGACTTATTCACTTATGGTATTATATTTTAAGCTATACTATACAGACAATAACCTCTTCCTACCCGTAACGAATAAATGTCTTTTAGTTAAAAAAAATCAATAACAAAAATAAATGAAAAAAATAACACACAAGCAAAGACACAATCCAACCACTATGCTATTTGACGTTAGTGCATAACAAGGAAGCACAAGTACAAACACTCACACAACCCTAAACAAACACACACACACACACACACACACACACACACACACACACACACACACACACACACACACACACACACACACACACGCACGCAAACACGCACGCACACGCACGCACACACACACACACACACACACACACACACACACACACACACACACACACACACACACACACACACACACACACACACACACACACACACACACACACACACACACACACACACACACACACACACACACACACACACACACACGCAAACACGCTCACAATGAATGCTCACACATACCACGTACACATACGTATTCCATACTCCTACAGTTATACACACACACACACTCTGTACTACAGAGACATATTAGTGTTATTGTCTGTAAATTGATATTAGTAATCGTTGACACTGTCCCTTCCACGACCTGAGCCATTCTAAAATATATTTTCATTTTTATAGAGCAGCTGAATTAGTGTCATAGTTTCGTAGTCTGTTAGGGAGATTGTTAGGGAGATTGTATAATACGTGAGCAACGCAGTAGCAGTTTGTGGTGGAAAATATTCTTGTTTGTCTTGTCAGTCGAATACCTAACCCATGAGCATGTCTTGTCATGTGGCCATGAGTTGGTCGTTAAATCTATCACCATAGTGTTTGAAAATATAAATTACTAGTGTTCTGATAAATAATTGTCTAGTACAATGAGCTCTGTGAAAAGAGCATCCGAAGAGTATCACCGACACCTGCTCACAGCCGCTTTAATTATGGCCTTTTGCGTGATCATTAGCGTCTGTAAAACTTGATTTTAAGCGCATCCCCAGGCTATTATCCCCCCACAGTAAGTGACTGTACATAAGAAAAATAGGCAATCCGGATTTCACTGAATTCCAAATTTTTCTCAGTTGTTAGAAGGCATATATTAATTGTTTCAGTTTTTTATCCAAACAAGTTACCTGTTCTGCCCATTTGAAACTGAAATAAATTATTACACCCAAATATTTGTATTTTCTAATTTCTTCTATAGTAGAACAGTTACAATTATTATTAAAATTTATTCCATAGGCCTCGACTGTTAGTTTGTATCAGTAATGTTCACATGTTTTTATCATTCTTCATTGTCGAGTGTGTCACCTAATGTGATAGATATTTTTTATTTAATTTTTTCATAAAACTAATTAAGAACTAGAAATTGCTAAGCAATTTCAACCCGCAATTTCATTCTTGGTCAAATATATATATTTTTAATCCATTTAAAAATAATATTTAATTTGAATACGTGTGATAGTATGTCCGGTTCAAAAAAAATTGTTCTTATGGGATTAAAACCAACGTGGGTGACAGCCTCTGCAGGCTCTTAACCATTGATCCACCACGCTTGGCTAAAGATAAATATATAATTTTTTGTTAATGCAATCTTAATAAAACCTTTCCCCTCATACTTTAATTTTCTTTCAAAATATATCAAATACATTACTGAGAAAAACCATGTTCAGTCCTTCATGCCCTAATAATTATGCAATAATTTTAGCATTACACTTATTTAATTTATTGCATTTTAAAACTTAAATTAAAAAACAACAAACCACTAATACTTATCCACCTTTAAACCTACATGAGGTTGTTAATTCATTTTATTGCATATTTAACTGTAATTAAACTAATGTTGTGGTAGAATTTATATTATCAAACTTCATCTTTGTAACTATAGAATCGTTTGTGCCAGGCTTTTCGTAGGCAGTCTGGTGGTACTTCAAAGAATAGTATTGAGTAGTCCACAGGCATCATAATCTCAGAAAAAGAAACAAGATTAACAGATTCAAATATTTTAGTGATTATAACAACGGCCACAAAATACTCCCCTGAGGGATTCAAGGAGAGCCAGGTGTTAGGACTTTGTACCTGAGTTAGAAATAGCGCAGGTTCTCACTGCTAGTTTTCGTGGCCTCAACTGCTAGTTTTTATCAGTAATGTTCATCTTGTATTGTATTGGTTATCCACCTTACTAAGTCTGATAAGTTCCCCCGAACAGATCAATAAACTAATGCGGAATGGGTGGACTAACGTGAAAAAGGACATTGGCCTCTTCTTTTAATGAAAAAAAGTTGGGACCTAAGACATAATGACCGGTTACGGTTTTTGCAGCATCAAAGCTATTTTTATATTATGTATCAACCAAGAAAGATTAATTACTCACATACTATAATTCTAAGTCTGAAATCCATGGATCATTGTTCGATAAGGCTTCTGACACCATATTGATTTACTATGTTTTAAATGAATTGTTGAAAAACACCACTCATTATCAGCTCAATAGAAGAATATTTTTTTTTCTGTAAATATAATATCAACATAATACCTATTATAGTTACCTATTATACCTATTAAAGTTTTACCGTCCATAATTTTTGTGGGAAAGTTTTTTCGAGTTCCTTTAATATGATTAACTAACATATCAATCTTTGTGTACCCTATTCTTTAACAATCGAACACCTAATGTCGAGACATTTCGTGAACTATTTAGATTATATTTCCATTTTTAAAATATTCATCTAAAGTAACACTGTGATATTGGATGGATATTTTAACCATATGTAATGAAAATTTGTTTAACATATTTCCAAATACAATAACAAAACAAATTTTGTTCAATGAATTCATTGCATTTTATGGATAATCCAGTTATAATCGATAAGTACAACTGTCCGGGATATCTCTATAATTAAGTTGTATTAACTAACCCACTCACCCCTACATGTACAGTGGTACTAACCCACTCACCCACCCCTACACGTACAATAAACTAACTAACCCACCCACCCCTACGCATACAGTGGTACTAACCCACCCACCCCTACACGTACAGTGGTACTAATGTTAAAAATTAACTAGTTAAAAAGTTGCGCCAGTGTACTATTAAAATAGGGACAACCTGGATATTAAATATTTTTAAAAGAAGTCATTTTTAAAAAGATTGAATATTGAGATTAGAGATTCCGTCAAAGCACCGGCAAAGGCAAAATTGAAACACGCTATGGGGTTCCACACATCTCACTTCCCATTCAGCCTTTTGTTCAGTCTCACTGCCTTTTAATCTCATGAACAATAATTGCAGATCATTTCTCTTGTAACGTAATCTTTTCAAGTATTATCCTTACATCTTTTAAAAGTACCCTTAGTCAAGAATCCAAACTGGAAATATTAGATTTCAATTGTCTTCTACCATGTTAATTACAAAATTCCTTATTTGCTTGTTTTATATTTTACTAGCTGTACCCGCCCGCTTCGCTGGTCATAATATTGAGTTTGATTTAGAACCTAATAGCTGAAAGAATTCGAGCATTTTTGCTTCTTCTACCAATATTAGATTTTTTAGGACGCATGTCATAAAAAGTAAACTGCAAAACAAATAATTATTTATTTTTTATTTTCACGTTTCACCACATTTTTTAATTACCGAGGAAAAAAGGTTAACACCAAATACAGATCACCTGATCAAGTAAAAGTAGTGTGTGCTACACTCTCAAGGTGAAATGTAGAACTACAATAAATCAAAACATATACAGTACTGTTGTTGTGAGAACTTCAATCTTCTTATGGCATGTGAAACTACATTAAACCACACAGTCATATGTTTTTTGTAAACAATTCAGATTCTCCATTTGAATAACATGGGATCTTTAGGAGCCCGTGGGGTGGGACCCTGTGCACGGATCTGCATTAAACTTCACAGAAACCATCTCGGGAGTATACAGGACAACATCCTAAAGTTTCATGGCGATCGGTTGGATGGTTTGGCAGTGCATAAACTTCAAACATATATACAAACATCCTCTTTTATAAATATAGATTTATATAATTTATCTTTATGTTAGAAGTAAATCAAAATTTAACTTTAACCATCGTTTATATGCGTCTACACGATGTCATGCTGGTAGGAGTTTATATTTTAATCATATATTTAATGTAAGTAGACACTTTTAGTTTTGTATTAAGTGTACATGAGGATTGAGGCTATACTTAAAATAAAGTCATGGGTGATTTTTTAACTTAAGCTGTAAGTATGCAATACTGTCTAGGATTTACATACTGTATTAATGGTAAACATTTAAATATTACGTATTATATGAAGTACTACAATCTTCAAATAAAATACTGTTAATAAGTGTTTAAAATTATTTTAAATTACTGTTTTATACTACACAATAATAAGAGCTGATGAAGCAAAGCACAAGGTTGTTATTATGAGTAAAATATTTGAATAAAACAATCCGTAAAGATTATTTACATGATATTTTAAGTGATCAGCCAATTTTTAAGTATATATATATATGGCTGATATATATACTTAAAACGTTATCATCAGCCATATATTATAATTTATATACTATACGTAATTATTATATTATAATTTAAGTTAATATATAATTAACTTAAATTAATGGGGCATATTAATTTAAGTTATATATATATATATATATATATATATATATATATATTTAACTTAATTAATTGGATTGTATATTGTATTTTTACTATTCTTCCATTAATATGTTTATTACACCTTTTTGTTTTATGTTAATTTATTTATTTTACCGTTTTCACTTTGAGAGCCATAAGTGATAGTTAATCATCCAGTAATTTATGAAGCAGTCATTTTATCAGTCATTAATTGGCTATTATAATAAACGCTATTTTTAAAATTTAGAGATTATAATAATGTCTATGTATCAAATGGCTTTTAGATAAATTTGAAGTTTGACAAAGACAATTTTTTTATTTGCTAGCTATAACGAACCCAGACACACATTTATGTCTTCAGGAAAAGGAAATAACAATACCAATAAATTAAATCAAATAACAATAGATAGATTAGTGCTTAATGGAAACGAGTACATACTTCTTGCATATTAACACACATGTTGTATAAATAATTATTTTATATTTATGATACTTACAAATGAATACATTGATTTTTGATTAGGCTGTTGTCCGTTTTGCTTTTATGTAACAATTTTGTTTCATACGTCATAATAAATAATGGTCCATCTTTACTTTCATTTTTGAAGTGATAATATTAATTTTAAATTAGCCTCTTGCATTTATTCTTACAGACTTAGATAACAAAAGGTAATTTTATACTTTTTACTTTGAAAAATGCATTCATTGTTTTTAGGTTAACTTGTACTTTGTATTCTTATATAATAAAAATATTAGTTGGGTATGTCTTACTAAATCATTTTTAAGATAATATTTCTAACTTTTGTTTAGGAAAACATATCTTAAAACATATATAGTATATGTTAATAATATTATTTTAAATATTTAAAGTTTAATAATATTTTAAAACTGTTTTACATCATTGTTGTCAATATTTGTTTTAATGGAATTGTTTGCAAAATATGTTTTTTTGTAGTGATAATAATTTTATAAGACGTATATTAATAATGATATTATCATTAACGCGTCATTTTCACCAATTAACATAAAGAAAATGAAAATTGATCCTTTTTAAATACTTGTAAAACAGTGAAATTTTGAATATGAGAAATACTGGTCAGTAGAAGTGAGCTCGCCCACTTGGTATGCAGTGACGTCCACCGCTAACCTCAGCTCGGGCAGATCCGTAGGGGTCGGCTAAAACAAGAGAGTCCTTGAATGTAAAACATGGCCAGTTTTGGGTAACGAGGGGATCTGGGGAGCACAATCCGCCCGATCAAGTCTGTAAAACGTGCTTGGGACTTGATCCAAGATGTTGGTTCATTTAGCAAACTGTGCTGGGTAGACTTCCTTAAGTAGACTTCCCAGCAGGTGATTTTCTCTAAAAGTGAATCCACCTCAAAACTTTCCAAAATGATAAAGTGCTAGTCTTAAATTTGTCTCTTCTAGTTATATTTAATTGAATATGTTTGTAAATTTTTCGTAATAATACAAATGGTTAAAGGAATATTAAATTTAATTTTTTTATTTATGAACTAATTTACTAACCCAGTACAGAATTGTGTATCCACAAATACAACGTAAATCGTACAAACAGCCAAACTAAGGTTTTCATGACTACACCAAGTATATTAAAAATGTATACCTTAAATAAAGATGTGCCAGTTGGTATTATATGACTTTACAGACATATTTTCATATCATAGGTAAATAATGTTACCTGACAAAACGCTATTTGAAACTGTTTAATTAGTTTATGCATTCTGATTTGTTTTAGACACATATTTTTAAAAGGTCTTACTAAATTTCCTGAATTTATCTTTTGAAAAGTAATATAAAGTAGTATTGGAATGTCTGATTTGAAATGGATGAATTTTTTTAAAACTACATTTTACAAAATCTGTAAATTAAAAAAAAGCTAAAGACACTATTGTAAAATTATTTATTTTACTGTCCTTATTTTACGGTAGTGTGAAACAATAATACTACCACGCTTCCTATTCTTGTTTTTTTTTTTTTATTTTAAAAAAACCAAGAAAATCTAACGATAAATCTAATGATAAAATACGATAAATCATTAGATTTATCGTATTTTAAAGCATTTTAAGCACTTATAACTTATAGTAAAAAATATAAATCAGAAGATTACTCATTATTTTAAATATCCTTAACAATATAAACATCGTTAGGTGAACAGTGATACTCCATTAGGTATTATACGTTGGAGGTAAAATGCAACATTTGGCTAATACGGGGATTCTATTTAGTAATTCTAATATATAATATGAAGCTAATTAGGAAAAATTTATAGTCGTAATTGTGCTCCTACCCACTCATACATGTACAGTGATAATGTTAAGTACTAAGCTGGGAAAAATGTTCGTGGGACAATACTGTAAATTTACTTCTTACACTCACTATTTAATATACCTAATCACAAAATCATGTCAGTATATAGTGGACGGGTAAATTATATTATGATATCTTCTCAAAGATAAAATATATCTCATTTATTTTGATTCTTACCCTTGGTTGAAAATGAGTATGTATATTATTTGATGAAGTAACCTGAATGAAATAAACCAAAACATGGAGTGTCAAACTAAAATATTAGCTTTTAATATAATAAACTATCAAAAACTTTTGAACATGTGGGTATAATGTACTTTTGTATATCAATAAAAAGTACATCAGTAACTGTACGCTTGACATTCGCTATGGTGAATATTACATCCATACTAATTGAACGATTAGTATGTGCGCTTGCCGGTGTTGCTACTAACCCTATTACTAAAAAGTGTTACAATAATAAAGGTTGTTGGACATTTTCTATCATTACATGAAAAATACCAATCACGACGTCAGATTGGATTAATATTACCATTAAAAATCCATTAAAAAACCAATCAGAATAATAATCCAATTTAATTGTGTTTTAAAATTTTTTCGTTGATATCGTGATCTTAGCAGCGCCTAATTGGTATATTTATTTCACCCTATAAATATTTTTTATATTTAGTAGAAGTTCATTTTGTTGTAACCCATTCTAGGATCTAGGTTAAAATGCAGATAATTATTAATGTAGATAAGTTTATTAGTTTAAGAACGTAGTTTTATATCATATTTGTATATATGTAATTTAGTTTTTAGCACTTTAAAAAGATTTGGGTTTTACCAAATCAAAACGTCGTGATTGGTATTTTTCACGTAATGATGACAAATTTCCAACAACCTTTGTCTTCCTCATCTATCATTAACAAATTTTAAAAACCAAAGAAAACAATAATAAATATGAGCTAACAGTAATAATATACATGTAACCCTTATTTAGGACAACTCTTTGTGAATACCAATGTTTTCATAAAAGAGCTCCCTCTTCACTTCTCACTTAGGCTGTGTCCAGCTGTCAGTAGCCGTTCGTTCAGACTAATTAATTGTTCAGTATAGTTTAGTTTTTTAAGGGGAAATGAGAGCTCTGAGAATGCACTTCAACCTCAGGTTAATTGTTTAAAAAACTAAACAAATTGTTACGCAAAATATTTGTTGTCAAACTGTGGTTGTTCTTCATTTCTAACAGTGTCTTACAGTTTGACCGCGTTAAGAACGAGGGTGGACAATTATACTAGATTGCCTCTGAGTTTAGACCTGTTTGCTTCTAGTACAAACAGAAGGTTTATTGTTTCCAATAATGTTTATTTAGACATACCAGTGTTAAACCATGTTTTCTTACATCAAAATTCATACGTGCTATTTTTTAAAATTATTTTGAGCATTTTTGTATTTAATATGTGATATTTTATATACTTATTTATATTTGTTCTTTTAGAATGAACAAAAGTATTTCAGTCGAAAAGAGTTTCATAGTAAGCCATTTAACCTTCGAAATGGTTTCGAGGCATATCAATATGTTTATAACTTTACCTATAAACAAACAAGTTCAACTCCATAGGCAATTTGGTGCATGATATTTAGATGATATTTGGAGATTCCCAATGCATGAAACGTTTCGACAGGCCTAAAAAACTCTTTCCGTCTTCAGGTGTTTTTAATAACTTAGCCAACATCTAAAACAAAATTGTTTTTATTAATTTTTTTTTAATTTCTTAACCCATACTGCATCAGAAAAGTCTATGTTCTAGATAATAAAGATTACTGTTGTAAGTGAAAAGTCTCTAAACAACTATCACTCATAACATAATTATACAAAATATAATACACAATATGAAATACAACAGAAATTAAAAATATGAAATTAGTCAACAGCAAAAAAAAAAAAAAAAAAAACACGGAGCAAGCTATTAAATAGAAAAAATATTCAACTTATCCAACCAGCTTCCAATTTCTCTGAGGCGGGGAGAAGGAGTCCTCGCACCACGATATCAACTCACCACGACCGTCAAAGACGAACTGAACAAACAAATAACTTTCAAACAACAATATAGTGCATTTTCTCAAGTTCATTCCAAACGTGGTCAGACTGCGTACAAAGACAAATTTATTATACTTATATCCATTGAAAAAAACACTACCTTCGTTATATCCTTTAAGGAATACATTTAATGTAATCGTAAATATAAGACAACATATTATTGCAGAAATGTTCTCATTTTCAAACTTTTAACATTGAGAACATGGTTTTGTAATTCTTATCAAATTTTACTGCATATTACAGCCACAATATTTTTGTGGCAGAATATGAACTTGGCCCTGTGACAAAGCTAAACTTTCTTGGCTTGGGTATCGATTCGTACAGGAAGTTCTCTCAGCACGTAGATAAGATATCTAAGAAAGTTAGTAGGTGATTTTCCCACTGAACCGATCGTTTCACCTATGGTATGAGAAAATACTGCATTTCTATACTGAACCCTATCTCAATAATGCAGTACGCATTAGGATATACAATTCAACATGAAAGAAACACTGAAACAATTAATAAGAAGCCACTTTGGAGATATTTCAAAATTAAGTGATGCTATACTTTTCCCATTTATATAACTCATATTTCCATCTTCACTTTGGGAGGTCTAACTTGAAGAAAAACATCCGAACATGTTTATGGGACGAAACAGCACAAAATATTAAAAACTTCGTAAAAATACAAATAATATAATGAATGCAAAGAAAATTTATAGCATTGATGCAAAGACAAATATCCAAGAAATAAGTAATTAAAAATAACAAGAAAGATTCATCAAGAAAGACGTAAAAAACATATAGTAATTCTCCATAAAAAGGAACCGAACGTTTTTATTTGTCACGGTGAAAAAGAAGTGCTTGGAAGTTTGTGGAGTTGCGAAGAGTGGTACCAGATGTTTTCTTCCTTAAAAGGACGTGATCCAATTTTGAATAAATTGTTTCACAACGAGCAGACATGTTCCTTAAATCTTCACTCGTTTTATATATATAATTATATTTTTCATTTTAAAACATAAATAAAAACGATAACATTTATAGCTTTTATTTGCTTAATTAAACATATGTTTGGGGTTGACAAAATGCATTTAGTTTATTATCATTTTATTTATCATATTTTATAATCTACTTAGATGAACATTAGAGGTGAGGATGCAGATTTTGTTTTAGTTTCATTTTGATACTACTTCAAACTTTAGTAAACTTACTTAACGACCTTTAAATTATTTTTGTGAAAAAATACGAAAAACACGAAAACATTCAGTGGTTCTGGTCCACCCACTCATCCATAGACTTACAGTGGAACTGATCCACCCATCCACCTTTACGTGTGCAGTGGTACTGACCCACCTATTGAGGATGACCAGCCTGTTGAAATTTAAATGTGACCTAATGAGGGTGGGGATGATGCAAAGAGTGGAACGCCTACTCAGAACCACCAACAGATTGTGATGAAGAGATTTAAATAAGAAAATACATGAATAAGCACTTAGAAGCAATTAGTGAAATACACACATGTAATGTCAGCTCGCGATCATTTTGTTCGCATCTGGTATAGGTTTTTTGTTTTCTAGTAACTTTATTTCATTGTGCAATCAGTAAAGTTATCTTAAGGAGCAAACAAGCTCATCTTGGATTGTGCGACATAAAGTCCAAATCAAGAAGTCTAAACCGAAAAGTCCAAGACAAAAAGTCCAAAAGCTGTAACAGCCAATACCTAAAAGTCTAAGCAAAAAGTCCAATACTTGTTATTTTGAGCTTATTTTTATTTTGAACTTATTTTTATTTCAAAATGGTGCTTATTGAAGTAAGCAACTAACCTAACCTAACCTAACCTAACCTAACCTAACCTGCGGTAGATCACAGCTGCTACCCAGGTAGATCACGGATGCTACCCGAGTAGATCACGGCTGCTACCCAAGTAGATCACGGATGCTACCCGAGTAGATCACGGCTGCTACCCAAGTAGATCACGGCTGCTACCCAAGTGGATCACGGTTTATTCTCAAAGCTTAATAAACCGTATATTTTATTTTCTCAAAATAGTTTATTCTCAAAATTATTTTGAGAAAATAATAGATTTTCTCAAAATAATTTTGGACCTAATAGATTTGGACCTTCCGGGTTGGATTTTTTGGTTTGGACTTTTTGTCCTCCAACCAAGCTCATCCTTAAAGTATTTTCAATATTTACAGTTATATCCCATTCGACTAGTAAAACCTGTTCGTTGTTTTGTGGAGTGGGGTGGGGGAAGACGGTTCAAGAACGGAGCGGTCTTGGAACAATGAGTTCATGACGACTCTTGAACAGTAGACAGGTTACTTGTCGGACTACGAACTCTACTAGGGTATTTACAGATGAGAAAAATCTTAGTTTAAAAATTATTAATTTTATTATACTTAGTATTAATACAAATTTTGATAATCTATTTGCAATTCTAGAGGATATTAAAATTAAATTTGATTTAATAATTTTAAGTGAAACGTGGCACGGGGAATCTGAATATTTTCTCTGAATTAGAAGGTTTTGACTATTTATTTACCAACTAGCATATAAATAAGAACGACGGACTCGTCGTT
This sequence comes from Stictocephala bisonia, assembly GCA_035578905.1. Taxonomy (NCBI): domain Eukaryota; kingdom Metazoa; phylum Arthropoda; class Insecta; order Hemiptera; family Membracidae; genus Stictocephala; species Stictocephala bisonia. Next base: position 1,065,797 of record JAQJVL010000001.1, read on the forward strand.
TATGCCAAAACTGATCTTGTCGTTTCCTGCACACAAATTCAACTTGGCCAGTCAAACACTCTTCAGTTGGACTTCAGGGTTGGTTAAAGGTCATACAGCGTTCTGGCAGTGTATAGAAGCCCTGCCACGGGTTGCGATAGATTTAATAAACGACTGGAAGATTACGATAGTCCTACAAAAAAAAAAAAAAAATATATATATATATATATATATGCTTCATATATTTTTATTGGGGGTATTAATTTCGATATTTTATCAGGAAACGTGGAGTATAGTAGAAAAAAGTACCTTGACTGTTTTTCGAGGGCGGGTCTAACCTGTTGTATTGATAAACCTACTCGTGTGACAAAAGAATCAAGTACATGTATTCACCATATTTCTACTAGCCACATAGTGTGATCGCTACCTTTATTCCTGAAACCGATATTATGATAATTATATGATTGGACTGAAAATTAATTATTCTAAAGAAATTGGAACAAAAACTCAACAAACCATCAAAAGCAAAACTTATGTAGATTGGGCTCTCTTGAGTAGGGATTGGGGGGGGGGGTTAGTCTGTAATGATGTCGTGGAGTGCAGTGATCTTGACACAGCTTGTGAATTATTTCTCGATAAGATTAAACTAGCAATAGAAAAAGTTTAATTGCTAAATTAAATGCAACCATACTGAAAAAAAACTGAAATCCTGGTTTACTTTAGACACAATAACACTTATTAGACAAAGAAATAAAATTAGTAAATTGGTTGGAAAAAAACCATTTAATCCTGAATAAAAGATGCATTATCTTGATACTAACCACCAAATAGATTCAGCTAAGAGCAATAACCGAATTTGATAATTCCTTAAGCAATCCAAATTTTTTTGGAAAACCATTCGAGACATTTCTGGTGTAAGGAAAGCAAAACATAAAATAAAATTCAATAACATCATGGAGGGTAGTCCATTGGAAACTGCAAATGTATTCAATAAATATTGTTCTCAAATCAGAAAGAATCTGCCTGATAGAATTTCTCCTTCAGGTCCTGCGGTAGTAGATGATTCAGGTTTTCAAGCTGAATGCGAGTTTTCATTAAATACGGTGACAAGTGAACAAGTGAAGCAGTGTGTTAGGTCCCTCAGGGGTGGCTCTGCTCCTGGTTACGATAATATTCCCACAAGAGCAGTAAAAGATAATATAGAAATTTTAATTAATCCGCTAGCGTATATTATAAATCAAACCTTGGGTCTTTTTCCGAAGGTATCAAAAATAGCAAAAGTAATTTCTTTATAGAAAAATAATGATAAGGCAGTCTTAATAATTATCGTCCTATATCTTTGTTGAGTGATCTAAAATTCTAAAAGTCTTGAAAAATTTTTTAAGATCCAAACCCAAAACTATCTCGAAGACTCGAAGGCTGTTGTGTAACAATCAATTTAGCTTTAGGAAAGGAATAAACCCTTCTGATAAATTTTATTTAATGAATGAACATATTATGATTTCAACTAACCGCAACAATAAACTACTTATATGCTTTATTGATCTTGCTAAAGCATTTGATTCTTTACACAGAAATATTCTTTTTTTAAAGTTAGAATTTATTGGATTTAAAGGTTTAAGAGCTCTCAAATGGTTTAAGAGCTACCTATGTGATTGGCTTCAAGTTGTGGCACTAGACGGTCTTGTGAGCGAAGCGAGATTAATATGTTTCAGAGTTGTCCAGGGAAGTACCCTAGGACCTCTTCTGTTTCTTATTTATATTAATAATTTATCTAAAATAATATCACATCCAAATTATATTTCTTTGCAGATGATATTGTTTTTCTGTCGAAAAAATCATGGTTGGAGACCTTTAACTATGCAACTCAAGATTTAAGTCTAATAAAATTAAGTTAACAATGAATATCTCCAAAACCAAATGTTTACCAATTGCACTGAGGGAAGGGAGCGAGCCACCAATGGGGCTACCCTTAATTTTTCACACGTGTGGCAATTATATGGAATATAATTGTGATGGAATAATTGGATTATATGGAATATAATTATGACTGTTACAAAGGAGATAGAGTCAGCCAATATCTTGGAGTTATATATGACAATAAGTTAAAATGGGATGTTCATATTGCCTATATAAATACAAAAAATAGAAAGTTAATCTTTGCCTACAAGCAACTTCATGGAATTTTAGATTTTAATTCAATTAAGTCTGTTTATTATGCACACGTACAATCAGTATTACAATATGGGATCATTTGCTGAAGAGGAGCTTACAGAATTCATATAGCACAACTCAGTATAAACCAGAAATCCGTATTAAAAATCATTCTTGGCAAAGGCAAATCGTTTCCAACAATTGAATTATTTAAAATAACGAAATATCTAACAATTACACAGCCTATGGTATTTTTTTTTTCACACAGAAATTATTAAATTTGGCTGTCAACTTACATCATTATGAAACGCGGCAAGCAGTAGGCTTAAACCCCTTAGTTCCAAACCTTTTCAAAACAATTAATACTTGTTCACATTACATTGCTCACCTGTTGTTTGGAAATGTACTAAACCCTCCTAAAATTTCACAAGTCAGCTTATATGTTTATAAAATAATGATAACCAATTGGCTTATGGACCTGGAGGAGGAATCGGTTGAAGCCCTGATCAGTTCTGAGTATAGATGACTGCTTCATTACATTGCACTCCCTTCGTCCCTCTGACTTTCTGACTCTTGCACTTTGATTTAATTTTACTGCATAATTCTTTTCTTTCATTGTGTGTTTTTTTCCATAGTAACTCAATAATAAGTTATTCAATACTTCCTTTTTTGAATATTGCCTAAAATTGTTTAATATTTATTTTATTTTTGGAATTTAAGAACTCCCTTCCACGTGCAAGCCTTGTGCTTATGGGGGAAGGCACTCACATATATAAAAGTAACTATTTTAATTATATAACTTTTGTCTAACCCTATATATGAATTAATATATGAATGTATTTATATATTTCATCTAACTATGTAATTTATGTAACCTTATACTTCGTGTATTTTAATGAGTAAATAAAGATTTTGATTTGTATGACGTAGCTGCGAAAAACTTAAAAATTGGCACGTCATGAATCCTACTCGTAAATGACGAAATTTGTAGTTAAAGTACTGGCAAAAACATATCGTGCTACAATAGGTATTCGGAAGCCGCTGATTGAAAAGTCTTATAAAAGATGGCAATAATCTGAAGATATGGAAGTGTACCCCTCCCCATAACTCTTATCCGATAGTCCCAAAACAGTGCTAGTCACAAATCGAGAAAAATCGTCAATTCAATCAATGACGAACTGTAAAATTGTTTAGGACGTTTCTACACATTGAAGAAACTAATAAAAAAAAAAAATAAAAAAAAAATAAAAATAAAAAACAATGTACCCGAAAGAAGTTTCTTCAAAGGGGTATTTTAGACTCTTATATTTATACTGATTTAGAACAAGCACAGACTATACATATACAAAATTTGATCTAAATCGACTTATAAAATAACTTTGTTTTATGCAGAGATATTTGGGAATTACAACTCCTAAAATAAAAATGTCAAATAGCGTATTTTTTCTAATTTAACTATTTATGTCGTAAGCTAAGAAAAACATAGTTTTTTTTATTTCTATTTTTTTCATTTGCATTGGTACTTACCGTTTTGTCAGTAATTTGCTAATAAAGTAGAGAGTAGAAATGAAACCATCCTAACCATTATAAGAACACGTGTACCTGATTGCTCTATCCATCTTGCTTCTACGGAACATCTCTTACTGCTGCTTTTAACGATTAATCAACTTGAAAGTATCCCTCTAGAAACCATTGCAACAAGGCTCAGGTTTACTGCTTAATTTCTAAAATTATTAATATTATTTTCAGTAGTCAAAACAACATTTTGATATAGAATAATTTTTTCTTCACAAAATGAATTGGAAAAATGCCTTATTTATAATTTTTAAAGTTTAACCTTCTTCATTTAGTGATTTGTAAGAATATAATGGGGAATTTATTTATATGATTACATCTGACCTGCACGTATGACTTGCAAAAGTTAACAGACATTTTAAATTGAACTAAAATAAAATAGTTCGTGTTTAAGCGGCAAATCTCGTAGATTCAATCGTAAGATTAAAAAAGTGCCTGAAGTAAAAAAAAAATATAACTCTTTTTATAATGTAAAATATATGGTTATATTTACTTTTAAACTATGGTGGATTAGTTTCATTCGTTGGGCACGAGGTTCCATACTCCCTTGTTATTGTTTAATTATGTTCAAAATAGTTTTGTAATTAGCATAATACGTGTTGGTACATATACAGGACAAGTGAACATCACACAACACAAATATATTACAATATAAGAACAAATGCCACATATTTGTACAAGTACAAAATGCACAAATATTATGGTGATCGATTTCGGTGAACCACGCTCACCTTCCTCAGACTAGAGGTATTTATAAAAGAGGTCTAAGGAAAGTGAGCGTAGCTCACCGAAATCAATCACCATAATATTTGTGCATTTTGTACTTGTATTGTAATATATTTGTGCATTTTGTGCTTATATTTAATATGTTATACAGATGAAACAATCAAAACTAACAATAAATGAACTTGTAGGTGGGGCTGTTTGTTTATAGATGGCCAGCAGACAAAGTTAACACATCAGTCTGAAAAATAAAATCATAGTAGGAAATCCATTGATATATATTCACTTGAATAGCCATATCGTAAACTTTACTGAATATTTATGTAGTTGAAAATGCGTTAAAGTAATACAAACCCGCACAGAGAGTAAAGCTCAAATTCACCTAATAAATTGAAAATTCCGTAAAGATTTTACTGTTTCTCTTTACATTCATCACACTTATATTGTTCAGAGTTAACTTTTTATAATTATTTGCACCCTCCTTAGCTATCTCATTATTGGTGAATGGTAATAAATGCTCTGATTAACTGGTATTTTGATTAACTGGGATATTTATTATCTACCTTAAATTAACTATTTGACAGGCAATATTTAAAAACCATTTCTTAGAACGCATCTATAGCCTATAAAGCACATTTGTGCGAAGTGTTATGGTATGAATCCTGAAGTGTTTAAGAATCTGTGGTCAGTTAGGATAGTACGTAGCTTTTCATTAAAATGCACACTACGGGTTTTCCTTGTAATTTAGAAATTATAGTATTTTTTTATAATATACTAAACATGAATATACACAAATATATACTATTGTATTGATAGATATACTATGAACTACGACCTTATACATTTTGGATGTTTTTCAAGTTTATAATTATTAGATATAACTATCAAACAATTGAAAAACATATAAAAGATTTTGTATTGCCTGATTTATGATGTTTGTGCCTATTTTGAATAATAATATTAATTATATAAAATACCTCCCAAAAAGGTAACATACGTTGAACCAAAAACATTCTAAACATATTTTACAAGTTGATTATTTAATAAATTGGATGAAACTTTTTACAGAAATTGACACTGGCTTGATGAGGTCTAAATTAATGCATGTTGTCCATTGTTAGTATATGCAGTACGCCTAATCAATATTTATGAACCAACAACGATGAAGAATCATGTGTGTTACAACTCACGTGATATGCCACTTGCGATATATAGAGCTCAGTTATGTTTACAGGAAGCCATTTGCAGGAAGTGTTAAGGACATGCAAGAGGCAGGGGAAATCCCGCGCAATCCGTCTGGAGGACGTGAACTGAGCATGAGCGTGACCTAGTCTCTATCTTCCGTCTCAACCTTTCTCAATTCTGTAACCACTACCAACTTGGAAGTATATGTGATTCCTTATTTCAAATTGAATTTTTTCCAATGTTTGGCAAACTGATTTTTATACTTCCAGTTAAATTTATGTTATATTAAATTAGTTTTTGACATTTATTACTAATTTTTTTTTAAATTGACATACCATAAATTATATAACATAATTTAATATTAAAATCAATATATTTTAAAAGGAAATAAACAGCAGATAATTATGATTCAGGTGAATATGACGACTTCTTGGGTCAAGACTTTACTTAAAATTATTTTTGAAATTCATGGTAGTCTACTACCAGAATCGTTGAGTTTGCAATCTATTTCTATTCCCAGGTATGAACTTGTTTCCCTTGGTTGTGTAGATCAAATAAATATTACAAAAATAGGTTGCACTTTCATTTTGATGTGAAAAAAGAACATTTGTTCATCTTTACTTAGACTAGGTTGAATAAACAACTGTATGTACATAAAAGTCCTCAAATAGTTTTTTTTTTTTTTTAGTAAAATGTATTCTAGAATGTAGTGTGTATCTATATACGGGGGTCCCTAAGTTTTAAAACTAATATTCAAAGGCTTGCTTTATGGGTTTTCCAAGTTTTTAGGACACTTTTATGTTCTGTTAAACTAAATATATTATATAAAAACCCTCTTAAAAATACTTTCCTTGTTTTTGATAGTAAATAAATGCTAACTATATAAATCATTTTTTTAAACATTTTTTTAATAAATCATTTCAAAACTTTGTATGTGAAATTTATACTTGTGTCTATATTTTAATAACAATATTAAATTCTACGTGCTTGATTTGTTACATAAAAATAGTTTTTGATGTTACAATACGCACATAAATTTACGCGTGATTATTTAAAAATATTTCATCATCAAAACATTTTAAACGAAAATCTTGCTATATATTTAGAATATAATACGCCATCATGTAGGCCTACATATATAATTTGTGATTTATTGTTGGAAACGGTAGCCTAGATATGATAAGCCCCTGAAATTTGGACTTAGATTTTGGGGAAATCCTGTACATATATTTTTAATTTCACCTTAAAACTACTTCTTGATATTCTTTATGTATGGAGATTCAATAGCTAGAGACTGAGGAATGGGGATTAATCATAAACGTGTTTTAATATCCTCCCACTGAAGATGGAATTCGAACTTAACATTTACAGCAATACAGCAATACTGAATTTTACTTATTGCTGAAAATAAAATACCACGAACAAAGTGCAGAAATTACTGCTGGACAATAGTTGCGAGAGTACATGATACAAATATTTTTAACCATACAGTCAATGCTTACAACAAATAGAAAATGTTTTAAAATATTATTTTGTAACATAAAAAAAATCAGTCTTAAATTCCAAAACCAATGTTGTTAGAAATATTTAATTGTAATGTATTTAAGGATCGTTTCCGTTAATTCACTACCACTACTTTTTTCTCCGTTAATTCACTACCACTTGATAAATATTCTATTGCTCTAAAAACTGTTCCCCGCTCATTTTTACGACCACTGTGGTATCCCTCATCCGATAGGAATCCGATATCACTGGCCTTATCTTATCGTTTTCCAAGAACTCGCACACGGAGAGCGCATTCGGCGTTAAGTCAATCATTTGTTTACCAGTTTGTGGTAATTTAAGTAGCCACCTAAACTAATCTAACTTAAACCTGACCTGACCTTACCTAAACTGACCGTAATTGCGATTGGAAAAAGTAGTGGTAGTAAATAAGGGGAAAGGACCGTATTTAATCAAAAATAATATTGAGGTAAACATATTTATAGTAACTTACTTTTAATATTAACCTCACAATCCAAATTTCTGAAGACTGACCATTTCTCCATTAGTCACCCCACAACGTATGATTACAAATCACAACTTCCTTCCAGAATGCTACTGAGCTGTCTGAAGAAATGTTGATTAGTATTTAACGCAATTAACTAATTATTTTTGTTAATAGTACCACATTTATATATTTGTAACACTATAAAATGTTTCAATATGTGCTAACTGAAAAAAATGTAATTAATTAGCGAGAAAATTTCTTCACGTTTTAAATAGGATATATTTTTAAATACTTCTCTGGTAAACTATTTTAATTTGTTTATTGTGTTTTTTCTTTATGCTTAAATAACTATAACAATATTTATTAAAGTATTTCATTTTACTATCCACACAAAATATAAAAATATATTCAGTTAACCATTTACATCTTCTGGTTGAATTTCTTATAATACCATCTTTACTTGGACAAATTGAAGTTCGAGGTAGCCTAATACGTAACCTGAATTGTTCCTAATTTGAAATTAGTTTCCCATATAGTTTCAATAAATAAAAATATTTTATGAGACTTTTACTTCCTGATAACAACAACTTCGTCAAACCACGTACACCTGATTTTAAATTAAAATTAAAAATGTTTTTAAAATGTGTTTTTATAACAGAAATAGTTCACCAACTATGTCGTTTATTGGAATTGTGAACACTTTTTATTTTACAGTATAAATTTTACAACAAGAAGATATAATAAAAATAAATTGTTTTGTGTTCAAAATTGACCACAGAATTTCATAAAACTTACCGTGCGTATATTTTCCAATTATTAGAAACTGCTTATTCAGATGCTCAAAAAAAAAAAAAAAAAAAAAAAAAAAAAAAAAAAAATTGTACGGGGAAGGGGTGCTTTCTTCCAGCCAATAACCCTTCAGGAACTACTTGATCTTTCTTGTAATTGTAAAAAAATTACGTTGTACACGTAATTTTGATTCATCTCGACGTACGTTTAGGGAATAACCTAACATTTGGCACATGCAGATAGTTTTACGCAGCACTCTAATGGTCAGTCAGGCAGCTGTCCAAGTTTTGTCGTGCTCACAATCTACTAATCTCCTCTTCAATTTATCTGGTAATTGATTTGCTCCATAAAGTCACCTATTCCAGCTTTAAAACAGAGCTAAATTTTTAAGGGTTTTTATGGATATTTTATTTCAAAGCTAAATTTACTATTTAAATTTGGTTCTTTAGAATTTTTTTAGTAAGATAACATTTAGGCTTGAAAAAAATCCCGCATTTATAGATTTAATTGCCGTGTTAATGTATAACATTGTACTATACAACACTATTCTAAGGTAGAGTGACTTTATATTAACGTACATTTGCCAAAAGTAGTTAAATGTTTAAGGAGACATTTATTTGTATAATCATGTTAATTCTTGAAAACAAATAGAAATATTTTACTTTATTGTTTACTAACGTATATTTAAATTAAAAATGATTGAGTTTTGTGATCTGTAACAAAACTGTTAGCTAGAAAAAGTAAATTTGTGGTGAAATAAATTATTTCTGAATTAAGCATTTCATACAATTCCGCGTTTCTTCTTATATACACTGTACGTTATTATGCTTAACCTATATGTTTTTCCAAGAGATTTATTTTTGTATCAAAAACCTGTCTTGCAGAGAAAATCTTGATCGAAGTCGTATGTGGCAGTGAAATTTTTTTTGTGAGATTAGTGTGATAACACAGTAACATTTTGTGTTAGCTGAAAGTAAACGTCAATTAGATTGATTGTATAATATATAGGATAAAAAATAATAATAATGTACCGAATGAGCCAAGACGAACATTAAGTAACGAGTGTTGGAAGAGAAGTTTTCCGAATAAAAAATTAAAATAATACCATTCTAAAAAACAGTTTTTAGTTATTAGTAGACGAACAATCAAGGAAGTTATGAAATATTTTAAAAACTGGAATAGCAAACTTTTTTTTATAAATTTAAAAATCTTGAAAAAAGAACAATATATTCATATTAGTAGTTATTTATTTTAAATAGAAAGGAAAATTACAAACCTATAAAAAACTTACTGAGCTATTTCTTTAAAAACAATGGCCACCAATTCTCAGGCAGCAAAAAGTTTCTTCTCAGCCAGTTTCAATTTTGACAAAATAGAAAAATAATTATTTACTATACTTTAAGTTTATTTATTTCATCCGTAAATTTAAAAATTATACAAAGAGATGTGCCTACGTTTTTAATTGGTATTCAATAAAATCATATATAAAAAAAACTTATATCTAACGTTCAAGTTACAAAGCTTTTTAAAGAAATGTGTTTATTTTATAAGCTTGAAAGAGATAAAATAAACAAGCCCATATTCAAAATCAGCCATAATTTGATTTTAATTTTACTAATTTCTAAATCGCCCTAATTACTTTAATTACAAGGAACAAATATGTTTCATGACATTAATTTTGAATGCCCATTCGTGGAATGACACCTAATAATGCTATACCACACTATACAATGTGTAAAATATAGTCCAAACACTAGGTCCATTTATGTTTATTTCTTTCACATTATAGCTAGATCAATTTTTCATTTACTGAAAATTCCCTTATGATGCAGCAGGGAGAAATAAAAAATAAATATAACTTTGTTATTATTTTCCATTTGGGTCTTGAAGTTATTTTATTTGCCAGTGGCCTTAATTGGAGGGTTCCAACGTTAACGGAGTCAAGCAACATTGAGCATACAGTAGCTGTCCCTTGGTTGGGTGACCGTCTGAGTGACCCCGCCTTGTATGCAGCCCACCTGTCCCGTCACTGGTGGTGGTTCAGAAGTTACCCTTAAGCCGTTGGTCCCTAGTGTTAGTGTTAGAGAGGGCTTCTTATTCATAAAGTCGCCCGGTAAAATAAGACGATCTTTAAATTTATTTATAAATTAGTGTACCTAGTTAGGGGAAACTCCCATATTTAGTTTGATTCGGCCCAAACTGAGTCAAGACATGCAAAAACATACCATGACAAATTTGGGTATGGAGAAATACAACTAAATGTTTTAAATGCAATGAAGATCATATATTTTTTAAAGGAGCAAGCTGAAAGCCTTATTTCTTAAAAAACTTTCAATAATTCAAGCAAAAGGTTTACTGAACCTTTGCAAAATGATTCTGCTATCTTCGCAACAAATCAATGTAACTATCGTTTCCTGTGTATGTGCATCTACTCTGCACACCTTTTTGTTTCATAAAATAATGACCAAATGATATTCAAATGTCGAAAATGTTCAAAAAGACAATAAAAAAAGCACCTTAAGTTCGACTTTATGAAATATGTTAGTTTCCTCATACTAACGAAGAAAGTAGTTGAAGAATATTTTTTTATCACGATGTAGAAATAGTAATAGAAAAATTACAATAAAAACTAGATTGTGGGATCTTTGACTCTAGAGAAATTAATGATTATTTTAAGTTCATTTATAATGTCCTGTATGTGTAGACATTGAAAGCCTTACAACGTATGTTTGAAAATAAAAAAGTAGTCAATTATTTCGTGATGATACATTGTTACGAATTGATATAATATATTCTTTTATATTTTGTATTTGTTAAATTTGATAGAATATAGGAATATTTATATACAACTATGAAGTTTGATATATTAATTTTTTTTCCTCTATGACTGACTGTTAGTGACCCGTTCCCCTCACACAGGCGTGTGACGAAGAGGGGATGTATTTCCATCATTACATTAAAATACAAGTAACAATGTTAATAATTTTGTTGAAAAATTTTAAATTCATAAGTTTGAGAATAACATTAATAATAAAATACAGCAGATATAATTAATTTCATTATTTACGTTTAAGAAAGGAGCATTTCTATTTAATATAAATGCTAAACCATTACATTTTAAAGCTTTATTACTATGGAGCTTTTTCTAAATGACGATATTCTAAAAATATGTGACAAGATAGTTCCATCATTCATATTCCTAGGTAAGCCGATAGTAATTCATCGTACAATAATTAATCTCCAATGTAGTAAACATTGTTATTTCCTAATGTATTTAACGTTTAGGTAAACATGTTACAGGGAACGCTATTTTTTTAATGTTGGATGTATTAATTATAAAAGACCCTCGTTTAAATTATTTTACTATCGAGTTATAAAACTAGGTCACAAGATAAAGGAAAGCTAAAGGGCCACGCCCTGACATAAACTCGTCACAGGGATGGGCGTGGCAGACCGAGCTGTTAGGCTTGATTGTGTTGACTGTTAACAGGCCATGTTGGCTTCCCTGAATATTTAAGCAAAGCCAACACAACTATTATTAACTACGTTCTCGAGCGCTCGTGTGGGGTTTATATGTGAAGAAAGCGGCTAGATATTCTGTTAAAGTAAATCGCTGATACGGTTGTAACAAATTTATTTCCAACAGTTGAATTATGTGACGATTGCGTCACACACACACTACAATCCCCTTCGTCTCTTATGTGCAATGCTAAAACGTCCTTAACAGTTGTTAGATAGAAATTTCACGAAAAGTTGAACATCTGACTTTTTTGTAAACGTTCTTTTTAAACGTTGCTAAAAGTTAGTTCGTAAAAATAGTTGTTTATATCTTAAACTAGTCCTATTTAGTCAAAATGGTTGTTTGTACCTTAAACTAGTCCTATTTAGTCAAAATGGTTGTTTGTACCTTAAACTAGTCCTATTTAGTCAACATTGATGTTTATACCTTAAACTAGTCCTATATAGTCAAACTGGTTGTTTATACCTTAAACTATTCCTATTTAGTCAAAATGGTTGTTTGTACCTTAAACTAGTCCTATTTAGTCAAAATGGTTGTTTGTTCCTTAAACTATTCCTATTTAGTCAAAATGGTTGTTTGTACCTTAAACTAGTCCTATTTAGTCAACATTGATGTTTATACCTTAAACTAGTCCTATATAGTCAACATTGATGTTTATACCTTAAACTAGTCCTATTTATTCAAAATAGTTGTTTATACCTTAAACTAGTCCTATTTAGTCAACATTGATGTTTATACCTTAAACTAGTCCTATATAGTCAACATTGATATTTATACCTTAAACTAGTCCTATTTATTCAAAATAGTTGTTTATACCTTAAACTAGTCCTATTTAGTCAACATTGATGTTTATACCTTAAACTAGTCCTATTTAGTCAAAATGGTTGTTTGTACCTTAAACTAGTCCTATTTATTCAAAATGGTTGTTTGTACCTTAAACTAGTCCTATTTAGTCAACATTGATGTTTATACCTTAAACTAGTCCTATATAGTCAAAATGGTTGTTTATACCTTAAACTATTCCTATTTAGTCAAAATGGTTGTTTGTACCTTAAACTAGTCCTATTTAGTCAAAATGGTTGTTTGTACCTTAAACTAGTCCTATTTAGTCAAAATGGTTGTTTGTACCTTAAACTAGTCCTATTTAGTCAACATTGATGTTTATACCTTAAACTATTCCTATTTAGTCAAAATGGTTGTTTGTACCTTAAACTAGTCCTATTTAGTCAAAATGGTTGTTTGTACCTTAAACTAGTCCTATTTAGTCAAAATGGTTGTTTATACCTTAAACTAGTCCTATTTAGTCAAAATAGTTGTTTATACCTTAAACTAGACCTATTTAGTCAAAATGGTTGTTTGTACCTTAAACTAGTCCTATTTAGTCAAAATAGTTGTTTATACCTTAAACTAGTCCTATTTAGTCAAAATAGTTGTTTATACCTTAAACTAGTCCTATTTAGTCAAAATGGTTGTTTGTACCTTAAACTAGTCCTATTTAGTCAAAATGGTTGTTTATACCTTAAACTAGTCCTATTTAGTCAAAATGGTTGTTTGTACCTTAAAATAGTCCTAAATAGTCAAAATGGTTGTTTGTACCTTAAACTTTTTCTATTTAGTCAAAATGGTTGTTTGTACCTTAAACTAGTCCTATTTAGTCAAAATGGATGTTTATACCTTAAACTATTCCTATTTAGTCATAATTGTTGTTTATACCTTAAACTAGTTCTATTTAGTCAAAATGGTTGTTTATATCTTAAACTAGTCCTATTTAGTCAAAATAAATATGAATTTTTTCACGTTTTAATTTCCTGTTAGAGTGGGTTGTAATGAGTTTTTAAAAAGTATTTATAAATAGACTATAAACGTACCCAGTTAGTGATTTGATGGTCTGCCAAGACTTATTATAACAATGCAATTTATGTTACATCAGAAGATGCCTATTTTCATATTATATTTGTGGTTGCTTTACTTTACTGAAAGCTTAGTAGACATATTAGAAAAAATATATTATGTTCTTAATTCTTATGTTATACTAAGTGCTCATATCTACACAAATAATAACCTCAAAACAGTAGTAGGCCTATTTCTCTTTTCCCCTTAATAATCTTCTTAGTATACAAAAGTTTGTTATGTTGAGGTCAATTTACATTTCACACACTTATCTACAACCAATCAACATTTCTGATATATTATATTTTAGTTACTTTGACTGTTTTTGAATTTAACTCAAATTTGTAAATTACAAACTACTAATCCAGAAATACATTTAGTAATTTATGTGTTTTTAATAAACTATTCTTAAAATGGGGGAGGAGTCAGGCTTTCCCATCTACCTTTTGAACAAAATGTCGAGTCGAAGCAAAGAAACTATCCACAAATGTCCATCTCTTATGAATGCTGACCCTTCCAAGTGGTTTACCACATCCTAATATTTCCAGATAATACTGTAGAGTTCATCCATTGCATTATCTCCTTTCTTGAAACTGCTCTTGCAATACATTTTATTTTCAATACATAACAGAATTTTCCAGATAGAACTAAAATTATATGTACAGTAATCAACGATATTTATATACTGACATGAACATTATTAATAATTAAATTGACATTTCCTCCTATTAATTCGTATTAAAACTATTCTTGTATTTTTGTGCATATGTACATCGACAAAAATATTTCAAAAATATTACAATTCCAGAACTAAATTATATTCATCCAACGAAATGAAAATATATTTATTATTTTTTAACTATGACACTTTATTACTTCTTTATTAAAATTTGTTTCCTTCAGATTTAGATTTCAAAAAGTCAGGCTCAATTTAAAAACATTTTGTTAACATTCTTATTTGTTATTTTTGGGATTGCAAAAAATTACCTAGGCTATATGTCTGAAAATTTTTGTTTGCAAAAAATGTTTTTGTTGTTGGAGGAGCAATCGAATGTTTCCTCTAAGGAATGAACAAAATATCTTTAAAATAAATTGTATGTTTTTATATAAAATCCCTTTATAAATATATTCACTTCACATAATATAAAATTGTTGGCATTCTATGATAAAAATAATATATTTCTAATAATAATACTTTTAAAATAATAAAAGTCTTTTAAGTTTAGGTATTTTGAATACAAATTATGACCAATGTTATGTTACAAACTTGATATTATTTTACCTGCTCTGATATCCAGTAAACAAACTTATTGTCCTTTAATTAAAGACAGGACATTGTCTACGAAGCCAAAACCGTAGAGGAAAAATACAACAACCTTATCAACACACTACAAACAGCTATAAACCAAATCGTACCACCAACCACAAAAACCATTAGGCCTACTAAACCACAAATTTTTTGGAACAACAAAATTACCGAAATGCGCCAAGATCTCCGCAAAGCACATAATAAATGGAACATCTCCAAGAAACAAGAAGATATGCAATTTTACTCAAATATTAAAAAAACAATACGACACAGAAATAGGAAAACAAAAATCAGAATCACTCACGACAAAAATACAGGAAGCTCCAAATCAAAGCAAAGAAATCTGGAAACTCACAAACCAAGAAAGGAAATCCTCTACACCCTCAAAAGAAAACATTACACTAAACATCGGGGGAAACATAATCAAAGATCACTACCACATCAGCAATTATTTCAACAAATACTTTTCACAGGACACAACCCAAACAAGACTACTCACACACAAATAGACACAATCCAACAAACCGAAACAGACCTAAACAACCCCCACCTTAGGGAGTTCAGAACAATAACCAAACCTGAATTAGACAAAATATTCAATAACCTACCACCTAAATTCTCATCTGGAATAGACGAAATCCCCAACAAGGTCATAAAGTACTACAAATCAGCCCTCATCATACCAATGCTGGACGTTATAAATTCTTCAATAGTACAATCTAAAATACCAAACAAGATGAAAATAGCCATAGTCTATCCAAAATACAAAAAAGGAAGTAAAGATATACCGCAGAACTATCGACCCATATCCATTCTCCCAACAATATCTAAATACCTCGAAAAAGTAATTTACAACCAACTCATATAATTTTTTGAACAGAATAATCTCCTAACTAGAGAACAGAATAATCTCCGAACTAGAGAACAACACGGTTTCAGGAAGAACAAATCCACCAACACAGCAGTAAGCCAACTCTACAACTCAATTACAACATTTTGGGAAGACCGCAAGCAAGCCTCAGGAGTATTCCTGGATTTAGAAAAGGCATTTGACAGCATGGACCGGGGCATACTACTAGTAAAATTAAAAGAACTTGGCATCGAAGACAAAGCTCTACAATGGTTAGAAGACTACCTCAAAAACAGGATACAATACACCGAAATACAACACATAACGAACAATATAGAAATGAAAACCAGATCATCTACAAGACCTTCAGATAATGGAGTACCCCAAGGATCAATTCTCGGACCACTACTATTCCTAGTTAACATAAAGTCATTCCCCAACACCTAGAAGACAACGAAAACTGCATCATGTTCGCCGACGACACTACAATATTATATTCAACAAACAATGAAGACAAAAAAAGAAGAAAAAACGAATCTCATAATTCAAAGAGCAATAAACACCTGCAAAGAATTAAATCTCAAAATTAACATGTCAAAAACAATAAACATAAACTTCAGAAACAACAAAAATAACACAGGTCCCGAACCTAACCCAAAAAACAACGCAACAACACACATAGCAACAGCACCAAGCGCTAAATTCCTAGGGATAACAATAGACAACACACTAAATTGGCAACAACACATAGATAAACTACAATCTTAACTATCAACCGCTTCTTACGCAATAAAACGAATCAGACAGCTAACAAATAAAAAAACAGCCATCATAGCCTACCACGCACTATTTGCTTCCCATTTGCGTTACGGTATCGTCGCATGGGGATCAGCTAGCGAACAAGAAATTCAAAAAATACTGATTATCCAGAAAAAACCATCAGAACAATAAACAAATTACCATTTAACGACCATTGCAAACCCTATTTCATAGAAAATAAAATTTTAAATCTAATATCCACATATATTTATGAAACAATAATCCTGTCTATAAAGAACCCGCCTCAAACCCGAAACCAATGCCATGACTATAACATCAGGGCAGGCAAAAATTACAACTTACCACAACATAGACTATCAAAAACAAGCAAAACCCCAACATACGTAGGATCTAAACTATATAACTTACTCCCACAAGAACTAAAAAATACATCAATTAATAGCCCAAAACTATTCCCGCAAAAACTAAAAAACTATCTAATACTCAACCCATACTATTCACTATCAGGCTGCTTAGAAGAACACAACTCATTGACTTAACTCACTAACTAAACTATTACAACCACATTCCCCCGAAAGGAAGAAATTCGACGTTTCCCCAATCTCAAGGATTGCGGAGAAGAAGAGGATGTAAGATGTAAGCACAATCAAAATTGTAATTTGGTTCTTTCAATGCATTACTGTATGATAGTAGGAAGAACGTTGGCACCGTAAGTGTTGTGGATGGGAAGAAGAGTTGGTAGCATTGTAGGTCGATTCCCTCAGTATATAATGGGTAAGATAGTAAGAAGACTTTCTTTATCTTTAAGTGTATGTGGGAGGGGGGAGGACCCATATCGTATGTTAGGTCCTCTAACATATTACGCAGGTGAGATAGTAGGAAGACTTTCTTTATCTTTAAGTGTATGTGGGAGGGGGGAGGACCCACATCGTATGTTAGGTCCTCTAACATATTACGCAGGTGAGATAGTAGGAAGACTTTCTTTATCTTTAAGTGTATGTGGGAGGGGGGAGGACCCACATCGTATGTTAGGTCCTCTAACATATTACGCAGGTGAGATAGTAGGAAGACTTTCTTTATCTTTAAGTGTATGTGGGATGGGGAGGACCCACATCGTATGTTAGGTCCTCTAACATATTACGCAGGTGAGATAGTAGGAAGACTTTCTTTATCTTTAAATGTATGTGGGATGGGGAGGACCCATATCGTATGTTAGGTCCTCTAACATATTACGCAGGTGAGATAGTAGGAAGACTTTCTTTATCTTTAAGTTTATGTGGGATGGGGAGGACCCACATCGTATGTTAGGTCCTCTAACATATTACGCAGGTGAGATAGTAGGAAGACTTTTTTATCTTTCAGTGTATGTCGGAGGGGGAGGACCCACATCGTATATTAGTTCCTCCAACATATTACGCAGGTTAGATAGTAGGAAGATCATTAACTTTGTGTTTGGTTGAAAGGGTGGACCACCAATTACGCTCGTTGGTTATTTCAAAGTATTACGTGGAAAGAATTATAGGAAGACTGTCATAATAAGAAGTGAGTACGTTGGTTTATGCAACAATTTACGAAAATAGAAAAGAAGTTAGTTCCATGGTAGAAGACTGTAAATTTGTAAATGTGTATGGGTTGGAGGG
This sequence comes from Stictocephala bisonia, assembly GCA_035578905.1. Classification (NCBI taxonomy): domain Eukaryota; kingdom Metazoa; phylum Arthropoda; class Insecta; order Hemiptera; family Membracidae; genus Stictocephala; species Stictocephala bisonia. The sequence goes on from JAQJVL010000001.1 coordinate 1,084,181, forward strand.
AAGACCAATGACATCGTACCGTAGTTCCTACAACAGATTACGTGAGTAGGTGATAGGAAGATCGTCAACATTAGAAGTGTGTGGGAGTGGAAAGGAGAACCAATAAAATTGTACGATACTCCCTTGAAAATATTAAGTGTGGAGGGTGGTAGGAGGACAGGCAACATCGTAAAAGGAAGGAGCGTTATAATCGCTCGTTTGTTCCTTCATTATATTGCATGGGTGTTCTAAATGTATGAAATTTAAGCTGCTTAAATTGCGTATTTTTACAGTATCAAGGAACCAAGATTCAAAGCCTCACAGACAGATGGTCCAATAAACAAGGATTTGGATTGGGTAGCTGAGGAGTGTTGTCAAAGGAGGAGAAATATGCTTCCAAGATGGAGTCATCAAACCATTTGTCAGTGCTCACATCATTGAAGCCTCATTATTTAACAGCCTCATTATTTTAAAATTCGTGTCGAGAATGTTGACGGTAGTAAGACCTTACACTTATCACATCGTGTCTTCAACATCGTACCGTCATCTTCGAAGAGTGTGAAGAATCAGTAGTTGAGGTAAAATAGTTATAATTGCTAATTCTCATGAAAGAAGTAAGTCAAACCTTTTTACTCTTATTTCTGCAATTTCATTTTACATAATTAAACATATTGAACATGATCAAAGCTAAGCACATTACGTATTTAAAACGTTAATTACTGTCAGCAGAATTTCTGATCAAGGGAGATTCATATAACTTATTTAATAGAATTTCAGTCTCTTAAAAAACTGATATAAATCAATAAATTATAATAGAAATAATGTAATTACACGTAATGACGTGTTTATCGGTTTACGTTATTTAAAATGGGTTTTTGTTTAATATCCAATTATGAGAAACTGTTCTGCATTATATATGTAATTAGTTTTAATTCAGTATTTTATACTTTTATTTTATTTAGTCTAAAAAAGATTATAAAAGTCAACATGTCGGTATTATTTGTAATATCTAACTTGAGAGGGGCAAGTTGTTTTTGAAGTTTGGTGTGACAACAAATACTAATTAAAATCAAAACTAAAATGTGTCATGTACATTGAAATACAACATAGAGTTTTACGAAGAATAATTTCAAACTTGACTGTTATATTTTACTTATTATATGGTATTTTATATTATCTCTTGTGGGTTCCATGAAAAATGGGTGACAGTGTGATGGAGGGCCGTTCCTGCACGCGAGGAGACTTGATTATCAGATTTCACTGCGCTGATAAGGTAACGGTTGACTCAGTCTGTAAAACTTCGTGAGCCAGATATTTAACACGATCTTTCACCTATTTCATAAAGGTTTTTTTGTATAATTTCGTATAATACCTCAAAATATTTGTTTGAAATCTCAAGTAAAGAATCAAATTTAATATAATATAAAAGTATATATTAAGTGAACAAAAAAAAAAAAGATTTTCGTCTGTTTACATATCGGTTATTCGTATCATATATTGTTTGGGAAATCAATACCTTTTGCACATACTTAACTTGTGAGTTCTTTTATAGTATTTTGAGTTATTTGACCTCACTGCAATCACTGTAAAAAGCTAATATTAGTACCCCAATATGAACTATTGAAATTAATTGTGCCCGGATCCCAAAAACCCTTATAAAGGAATTATTGTTCTTTATTTAATAAAACATCCGTTGGTTATTCCAGGTCCAGCCACTAAATAGCTGTTGATAATCTTCTTAATACTGAAAATAATTTGACTCTTAGGCTCTAGTGTAATACAAAGCTGTACATTACGATTCATAACGTTTTTAAAACAGGAAGAAATGCTTCTTAATTGTTGGTAATATTACTTGACCCATATTTAAAGAAATAAAATATATCTTTATATATAATAATATATATTGATCTGATAAATTTTGAGGATGGTCCTAATAACTTTATTACACAATTTAAATTATATATTATATAATTTTTGTAGGTTATCGAAATATAGCCCAATAAAAAAATAGTACATTGGACCTAACATTAAATGGGCTAGAACATTTTATTGTTTTAAGTGGTCCATTTGTGGCTTCCCACCAAAATATTAGACGGTGCAACTTTGGGCAGCCTAAAAACCACGAAATTTTCTGACATTTTTCAGTTTTTACTATATATCTCTAAAAATAAATGGTCCTATGGATTTTTTTACAATGAAGTTTTTTAAATATCATTAAATTACCTAAAATTTTCTTTCTATCTCTAATAACAAGCGAGCAATAGCTTGTCAAATATGTACGGTTTTTTCCAACTTTGCTAAAAATTGCAAAATTCACCCATTAGGCCTACCTCCTGTTCTTTTCTCTTTAACTCGTCCTAAATATAACTATAACAAAATAGACTTATTGGTATGACCATTCAGTACGTAATTAATAATTATTTATGAAAAAATACACTTGAACCTTCTTTGTAAGAAAAAAGAGGCGGCGTAAACTTGCATAGAGCCTTAGGTGAATTGTGACACCCACTTATAAAAAAAAATTAAATTATTAAAATACAGTAGTAATTTTGAGGCAGTGAAATTCAAATGGAAAGACAAAGTAATCTCCCTGGCCTTTATTATCAATTGTTTGAAATTTGGATATGAACTTGTAATGGTGGACGAGATGACCGTCACCACAGTACGTGTATAGGTGGGTGAGAAGGCCATCACTACCGTATTTGTATGCACTGTACGTGTACAGGTGGGCGAGATGGCCATCACCACCTACGTGTACAGGTGGCCGAGAATTCCATCGCCACCGTACGTGTATAGGTGGGAAAAAGGTCACCACCGTACGTGTATAGGTGGGCGAGAAGGTCATCACTACCATACTTGTATGCACCGTACGTGTATAGGTGGCCGAGAATGCCATTGCCATCGTACGTGTATAGGTGGGAAAAAGATCACCACCGTACGTGTATAGGTGGATGAGAGTGCCATCGCCACCGTACGTGTATAGGTGGGAAAAAAGTCACCACCGTACGTGTATAGGTGGGCGAGAAGGTCCTCACTACCTTACTTGCATGCACCGTACTTGTATGGGTGGACGAGATAGCTATCACCACCGTACGTGTATAGGTGGGTGAGATGGTCATCACTACAGTACTTATATGCACCGTACGTGTATAGGTGGGCGAGAAGGTCATCACTACCGTGCTTGTATGCACCGTACGTGTATAGGTGGGCGAGAAGGTCATCACTACCTTACTTGCATGCACCGTACGTGTATAGGTGGGCGAGAAGGTCATCACTACCGTGCTTGTATGCACCGTACGTGTATAGGTGGGCGAGAAGGTCATCACTACCGTGCTTGTATGCACCGTACGTGTATAGGTGGGCGAGAAGGTCATCACTACCTTACTTGCATGCACCGTACGTGTATAGGTGGGCGAGAAGGTCATCACTACCTTACTTGTATGCACCGTACGTGTATAGGTTGGCGAGAAGGCAATCACTACCTTACTTGTATGCACCGTACGTGTATAGGTGGGCGAGAAGGTCATCACTACCTTACTTGTATGCACCGTACGTGTATAGGTGGGCGAGAAGGTCATCACTACCTTACTTGTATGCACCGTACGTGTATAGGTGGGCGAGAAGGTCATCACTACCTTACTTGTATGCACCGTACGTGTATAGGTGGGCAAGAAGGTCATCACTATCTTACTTGTATGCACCGTACGTGTATAGGTGCGCGAGAAGGTCAACACTACCCTACTTGTATGCACCGTACGTGTATAGGTGGGCGAGAAGGTCATCACTATCTTACTTGTATGCACCGTACGTGTATAGGTGGGCGAGAAGGTCAACACTACCTTACTTGTATGCACCGTACGTGTATAGGTGGGCGAGAAGGTCATCACTATCTTACTTGTATGCACCGTACGTGTATAGGTGGGCGAGAAGGTCAACACTACCTTACTTGTATGGACCGTACGTGTATAGGTGGGCGAGAAGGTCATCACTATCTTACTTGTATGCACCGTACGTGTATAGGTGGGTGAGAAGGTCATCACTACCGTGCTTGTATGCACCGTACGTGTATAGGTGGGCGAGAAGGTCATCACTATCTTACTTGTATGCACCGTACGTGTATAGGTGGGCGAGAAGGTCATCAATACCGTGCTTGTATGCACCGTACGTGTATAGGTGGCCGAGAAGGTCATCCCTATCTTACTTGTATGCACCGTACGTGTATAGGTGGGCGAGAAGGTCATCACTACCTTACTTGTATGCACCGTACGTGTATAGGTGGGCGAGAAGGTCCTCACTACCTTACTTGTATGCACCGTACGTGTATAGGTGGGCGAGAAGGTCAACACTACCTTACTTGTATGCAATGTACGTGTATAGGTGGGCGAGAAGGTCATCACTATCTTACTTGTATGCACCGTACGTGTATAGGTGGGCGAGAAGGTCATCACTATCTTACTTGTATGCACAGTACGTGTATAGGTGGGCGAGAAGGTCATCACTACCTTACTTGCATGCACCGTAATTGTATGAGTGGACGAGATGGCCATCACTACCGTACGTGTATAGGTGGGTGAGAAGGTCATCACTACAGTACTTATATGCACCGTACTTGTATGGGTGGACGAGATGGCCATCACCACCGTACGTGTATAGGTGGGTGAGAAGGTCATCACTACAGTACTTATATGCACCGTACTTGTATGGGTGGACGAGATGGCCATTACCACCGTACGTGTATAGGTGGCCGAGAAGGTCATCACTGACGTACTTGCATACATTTAACTTGTATGCATTTAACTTGTATACATATGCTGGAGAACGAGATGGCCATCGCCACCGTACGTGAATAGGTGACCGAGAAGGTCATCACTACTGTACTTGTATGGGTGAACGAGATGGTCATCGCCACCGTACGTGTATAGGTGGGCGAGAAGGTCATCACTATCTTATCTTACTTTTATGCACCGTACGTGTATAGGTGGGCGAGAAGGTCATCACTACCGTACATGTATGCACCGAACTTGTATGGGTGAACAAGATGGACATCGCCACCGTACGTGTATAGGTGGGCGAGAATGTCATCGCCACTGTACGTGTATAGGTGGGCGAGATGGCCAATGCCACCGTACGTGTCCCGGTGGGCGAGAAGGTCAGCACCACCATACGTGTATAGTTGGGTGAGATGGCCATCGCCACCATACGTGTATAGGTGGAAGAGATGACCATCACCACCGTCCGTGTATAGGTGAGAGAGAAGGTCATCGCCACCGTACGTGTATAGGTGGGTGAGAAATTCATCGCCGCCGCCCGTTAATAGGTGGGTGAGGTCATCACCACCGTACGTGTATAGATGGGCAAGAAGGTACTTGTATGGGTGAACGAGATGGTCATCGCCACCGTACATGTATAGGTGGGTGAGAAGCTCATCACTACCGTACATGAATGCACCCTACTTGTATGGGTGAACAAGATGGCCATTGCCACCGTACGTGTATATGTGGGTGAGAAGTTCATCACTACCGTACATGTATGCACCGAACTTGTATGGGTGAACGAGATGGTCATTGCCACCGTACGTGTATAGGTGGGCGAGAATGTCATCACTACCGTACATGTATGCACCGAACTTGTATGGGTGAACGAGATGGTCATCGCCACCGTACGTGTATAGGTGGGCGAGAAGGTCATCACCACCGTACGTGTATAGGTGGGCGAGAAGGTCATCACTATCTTACTTGTATGCACCGTACGTGTATAGGTGGGCGAGAAGGTCATCACTATCTTACTTGTATGCACCGTACGTGTATAGGTGGGCGAGAAGGTCATCACTACCGTACATGTATGCACCGAACTTGTATGGGTGAACGAGATGGACATCGTCACCGTACGTGTATAGGTGTGCGAGAACGTCATTGCCACCTTACGTGTATAGGTGGGCGAGATGGCCAACGCCACCGTACGTGTCCCGGTGAACGAGAAGGTCAGCACCACCGTACGTGTATAGGTGGGTGAGATGGCCATCGCCACCATACGTGTATAGGTGGACGAGATGACCATCACCACTGTACGTGTATAGGTGAGAGAGAAGGTCATCGCCACCGTACGTGTATATGTGGGTGAGAAGTTCATCGCCACCGCCCGTTAATAGGTGGGTGAGGTCATCACCACCATACGTGTATAGATGGGCAAGAAGGTACTTGTATGGGTGAACGAGATGGTCATCACCACCGTACGTGTATAGGTGGGTGAGAAGCTCATCACTACCTTACATGTATGCACCGTACTTGTATGGGTGAACAAGATGGCCATTGCCACCGTACGTGTATATGTGGGTGAGAGGACCATATCCACTGAGCTTTTATATGGGTGGATGAGATTGTCAATCCCACCGTACGTGTATGGGTGAGTAGGTGTGTAAATACCAATGTCGTGTATGAGTGGGTGAGAGGGCCATCGCCACAAATGTGTATGTGTTGGATGGTGGGTCAGAACCACTGTACGTGTATGAGTTGGAAAGACCACTGTACGTGTATGGGTGGGCCAGTGGTTTATCACTCTAGTACGTGTATGGGTGGGAAGGTAAATCAATATTAAAGTAATTATATGGGTGGGTGAGTAGGCCATCGCCAATGTACGAGTATAGGTAGACGAGGGGGTCATTACTGCTGTATGTTCATGGCAGGGCTGGAGAATCAATACCCCTGTACGTTTATTGGTGTGCGAGAGGGTTGTCATCGTACGTGTAGGGGTGAGAAGATAAATCAATACCACTGTATGTATATGTGTGGGTGAGATGGCCATCACCACAAATGTGTATGGGTGGGAAGGTGTATCAATACCTTTTTGTGTATAGGTGGGTGAGATTTTCAGTTTATTACCGGAGGATTCCAACTTTATTATACGTGTACATATAAAATCAATTGGATTTACTAGTTAACTTTCCTTGGCAAATTTCATAAACCATTATTATTAATAATATCTACTAGATTATGTATAAATAAGAGAGCTCCATATCTTACAATACTGTAATTATTGAATTTTTTGTTTGAATGTTATATGTAAATGTAGGATAATTTTAATAAAGAGTGCTTGACTTTCTCAAGAGAGAAAATAAAATCCCATGACTCCGTTCGTGAGCTGTGATGTTGTGATAACAAAAGGTCCAATGATCCTGGGCATCGTCATATGAAAGCGAGGTTCAATATAACCTCAAAGCCTCAGTACCAGTCAGTACTTCATTTCAAGTTATTCTCAACTTTTTATTCCACATAATTTGTCTCGTTATTTAATATATTATTAATTAGGAACACTTACACACCCGTATTAAAAGTGCTATAATTGACTATGGATTCCCTTTCTTACTTTTATTTTGTTGATCATCTCCCTTCAAGATAATATACTTCATAGCATTTTAAAGTTGGCTTAGTTCATTGCTTATAATCAGATATACGTGATAAGACCAGCATTATTTCTGAATCAATTAGTTTTAATTCTAACAAGATTTTCCATTATATTTTTAAGTAAATATACAATATTGAAACACTTTTATAACATACAAATAGTACGAAATAAGACTAAGTATTGTAAAATTAATGGCATAATTTAATGATATTTTAATGTTAGGTGTAAAACTGTTAATTTATTTCATTTTAGATTCGTATGGTCTATGAAAGTTTAAAGTTATTAAAATATAGTTTTTAATTTGGTGATAAATAACTGCTCATTTATTTAAGACAATTAAAATGAATATTATTACATGTATAAACGATATATATATATATATATATATATATATATATATATATATATATATATATATTTTATTACTTTAACTTGATGCCGATGTTCGATAAAGAGGAACATTTAATACCATAGTAAAGCAGATTGTATGATCTTACAAATTAGTCAATCGTTTAATAATACACAAATGTTTCATTATAATATTTTTGTACATGTATTTGTCTAATGTAATCGTTTGAATCGTATTGAAAGTAAATATATACAAAAACAATTAATAATCATTATTTAAAACACGATAAAATTTTTTAATTTATTAGGAGTAATATTACAAAAAAATAAGTAAAATGGACACAGTTGTTCTAAGATAATTAAGTTCCTTTACAGGATGAATTAACTGCTTGGAATCGTTGATAAATGCCCGTTACTTGTTTTTATACGTCACTCACATAAAGCGTAAAACATCTGTAGTCATTATGTATGTTTACAAACAAATTGTCTATTTTAGCCAACGGAGATAAGTGAAGGCTTTGAAGTCAATTAACCATTAAATACATTTGTTTAATGACATTATTAGAATATAAAATAATTCTTACATTAATTTTCTCACGAACTAAAGACGAACTATTTTACCACATTTTTGCAAACACACTATAATGGTGTTTTTTTTTATGACGTATATAAGAGTAAATAAACATGATAAATAGATTTTAATGTTTGATATGAACTTTGAAACATATATTTTAGTATTATTTTAGAAAAACATAATGATTATACCTGCGTTAATGAAAGTCAAATAAGTAAAGTTTTAGTTTCTTCATCGTTGTCTATAAAAGAAAAACTAAATATATTAGTAATGTTCTGTTAATAAATAATTTTTTTCGCATTTTTATCAATGTAAAATCAATGTTTTTCCATACATAAATGATATACGTCAATCTAGGGTCATTCACCGTCCCCTCTCCCCTCACCACGATTGTCTGCTCCTTTCCAAACTTGTCTGTTGTTACATTCTTTGCTTGTACTTTTATAGCAAGTTAAAATAATTCATCAATTCACTGGATATCTCAAGTACCCAATTACAAGTAAGTTTTGAATCTATGAGCTAATTAAAGAAGGATGCTAATATTACATTAGAATAATAACTTTCAGTTCAAGGGAATATATTTTAACTAATCAATCATCCTCATGATTCGATGCATTTCTAGTATTATAATGTAAATTATCTGTCCTTTGTTTGCTGCGTGTGTTTCCTTCGATGTGCGATAGAATTGTATTCAATCACAGAGCCTAAGAAACATAATTTAAGCTTCAAAATAGTTTATCCAGCACATATCTTAAGGACGGGCGTTAACATTTAAGCATCAAAGTGGCTGGAAGAATAAATTATTTAGTTCCTCACTTCATTCTTTGGCAAATTTTGTTTTACTTTATTTTAAAAACTCAATTCTTGATCTTTACAAATATACTTTTGGAAATTTAACCGAGTATTATTAACTTAAAATTATATCGATATTTATTTTTGAAACAATTACTTCTATAATTACACTAGACAAATTTCACTCGATATTGGTATTGTTTAAATATTAACAAGTTTAATTAAGTTTGGTTTTTGATGAAGAAGGTAAAATGCCATGTAATAGTTTGCATAATCTATACATAAGGTGCCATATTCCATTTATTGACTGAAAACCAGCAGTTCTTCGAAAGGTAAAAGGCTTTCGACGATGAAACTATGTACAAAAAATATTTATAAGCTCTTTATGTGCAATAAACATTTAAAATAGTCTTTCTTAAAGAGCTAAAATATGGGAAATAACAATTTCTGGATATCACGCCGATCATAGCCTTTGTTAAGATTCACCATACGAACGAGAGAAAGGATATTGATAAACTTAAGTAGAACTTGTTGATACCCAGCTTGGGTAACAAACATGACCAACTTAAGTAGAACTTGTTAATACCCAGTTTGGGTAACAAACATGACCAACTTAGGTAGAACTTGTTGATACCCAGCTTGGGTAACAAACATGACCAACTTAGGTAGAACTTGTTGATACCCAGCTTGGGTAACAAACATGACCAACTTAAGTAGAACTTGTTGATACCCAGCTTGGGTAACAAGCATGACCAACTTAGGTAGAACTTGTTGATACCCAGCTTGGGTAACAAACATGACCAACTTAAGTAGAACTTGTTGATACCCAGATTGGGTGACAAGCATGACCAACTTAAGTAGAACTTGTTGATACCCAGCTTGGGTAACAAACATGACCAACTTCAGTAGAACTTGTTGATACCCAGCTTGGGTAACAAGCATGACCAACTTAGGTAGAACTTGTTGATACCCAGCTTGGGTAACAAACATGACCAACTTAGGTAGAACTTGTTGATACCCAGCTTGGGTAACAAACATGACAAACTTAAGTAGAACTTGTTGATACCCAGCTTGGGTAACAAGCATGACCAACTTAGGTAGAACTTGTTGATACCCAGCTTGGGTAACAAACATGACCAACTTAAGTAGAACTTGTTGATACTCAGCTTGGGTAACAAACATGACCAACTTAAGTAGAACTTGTTGATACCCAGCTTGGGTAACAAACATGACCAACTTAAGTAGAACTTGTTGATACTCAGCTTGGGTAACAAACATGACCAACTTAAGTAGAACTTGTTGATACCCAGCTTGGGTAACAAGCATGACCAACTTAGGTAGAACTTGTTGATACCCAGCTTGGGTAACAAACATGACCAACTTAAGTAGAACTTGTTGATACCCAGATTGGGTGACAAGCATGACCAACTTAAGTAGAACTTGTTGATACCCAGCTTGGGTAACAAACATGACCAACTTAAGTAGAACTTGTTGATACCCAGCTTGGGTAACAAGCATGACCAACTTAGGTAGAACTTGTTGATACCCAGCTTGGGTAACAAACATGACCAACTTAAGTAGAACTTGTTGATACTCAGCTTGGGTAACAAACATGACCAACTTAAGTAGAACTTGTTTATACCCAGCTTGGGTCCCTAACAAACATGATCAACTTAAGTGGAACTTGTTGATACCCAACTTGGGTAACAAACATGACCAACTTAAGTAAAACTTGTTGATACCCAGCTTGGGTAACAAACATGACCAATTTAAGTAGAACTTGTTGATACCCAGCTTGGGTAATAAACATGACCAACTTAAGTAGAACTTGTTGATACCCAGCTTGGGTAACAAATATGGCCAACTTAGGTAGAACTTGCAATCAAATTTGGTAGCACCCGTAATTAAATTGGGAAGCCGGAAACGAGTGTTTGGGATGTATTCCTTTCCGACCGCAGCTGCATACAGGGTGTTCAGAAGTTTTTCGATAATTTGGAATGTTGTTTCTGGGGCCAAATAGAAAAACGTTCCTGTAGACACAGGACAACAACGTCCAAAATCATATGAAAATTCAAATGTTCAAACATACATGTCTTTGTAATTTTGTAATTAAATGAAACATTACATCGTATACAATTATTACTTTCAAAATAGCAATACTTTTATAATAATGAATGCATAAACTTCGGTAACTGATTCTAGTAATTTATATGTTGAACATATCTATTAACATAGCCTATAAGTTCTTTGTTTATATTTCGGTTGAATATGCATGTTTTATTTTTAGAATATATATTGCTTAAATTAATTTGAACTACAGTTTCAGTTAAACATAAAGGAAGTAATTATAAAAGATTACCTTATTGTCACAGATTTAATAGTAAAAATTACATATTTTACTATGTAATCGAATAATTCTTTAATGATTTGATTATTAACTAATATTAAAATTATTTTAAAGTAACTAATTAATTAGTTATTATGTGAAATTATTAATTTTACTATCATACATTTGTGAAAGAAACATAAAGCACTGAATTCCGAATTACTAAAGATATATTTAAGATACCTATGGAATTGCTATGACGGCAACTGTTGCGTATATATTAATTCGCGAGTCAGCCGCCTCAGGTAGTGTCACAGGCTGGCGTGTAGTGTCACAGGCTGACATGTAGTGTCACAGGCTAGCGTGTAGTGTCACAGGCTGGCAGGTAGTGTCACAGACTGGCAGGTAGTGTCACAGGCTCACAGGTAGTGTCACAGTCTGGCAGGTAGTGCCACAAGCTGGCGTGTAGTGTCACAGACTGGCGTGTAGTGTCACAGGCTGGCGTGTAGTATCACATGTTTGCGTGTAGTGTCACAGGGTGGAGTGTAGTATCACAGGCTGGCGTGTAGTGTCACAGACTGGCAGGTAGTGTCACAGGCTGGCAGGTAGTGTAACAGACTAGCAGGTATTGTCACAGGCTGGCAGGTAGTGTAACAGGCTGGCGTGTAGTGTCACAGGCTGGTAGGTAATGTCACAGGCCGGCATGTAGAACAGTTACCCTTACACACTCATATCTAACACGTTTGGTATCTGATTTTACAAAATGTTTTTAAATGTTTAGTTAAAATAACTATAAAACGTAATAGCGTTTGAAACTACTGATTTTGGAGTTTTTGGTCTTACCGGTTTTTATTTATAGCGATTGTATTGAAAAGACAACATGACTAGTTGGGTTTTAGGACCTATGTTCACATGTTGTGTTCACCTATTTTGGCCACTGGAATAACATACTTAACTTTTTATAGACTTACACATTTTTTAAACACCCCGTATATTGAGGCACTGTAGAATTTACACACACTGACTGGAAAATCATTTTAATATCCTCCTTCATGAAATAATAGTAAAAAATAAACTGAAACATTAATTCTTCTCTGATTAGAAGGTAGAAGTAAATCATATGTCCTCAAGGGAAATTGAGACAAACTTCTTTGAAAATACAGGATCAAACAACAACTGTACTCCAGGCGATACTTTAAGAGACAAATTTGAGAGCAAAACAGATGGAACTACCAACGGAGGACCATTCATCTATAACACTTGATCTTGCTGTATGGAAGTAGATGAATCCACAATATTTTTATTAGTAAAACTCTTAGCAACATATATCTGGTAGGACGTAATTAGAAGATGTTAGGCCTACTTGCTGACATATTTACGTAATACACATTTACCAAACTTGTTACGAAAACATCCTTAACGACTTAATAAAGTTGAGGGTATTCGATATATTTCTGAATAAGTTGCTGACCCCACATTGCCACATTTCAAGTCCCACCTGTAACTGGATAGCTTTAAAATTAGAACTCACATAACGACGTCCTCACTACTACATAACAAAGTGATTTCACAGTAACAAAGTTTGATGTGGATAATCTTTATGTGATTATTCAATACATGTTAGACTTTTCTCAACATTTAGTCCAAGAAATATGTAGGAATGTATTTATTAATGGTAAACTGTTTGTTTTTTGGTGTTTGTCTTTCTCGTTTTACACTATTTCAAAATAAAATTTGATGAAAAAAATCTGTATTGTAGTGGCGTTGCTTTATTTAGAGTGACTAGGAATTCCTCTTTTCTACTTACCTAAATCTATATAGTTTTGCACTAAAAAAAGAACTAAAGAAGAATATAACTAAAAAAAAAACCAAATTTTTTCTCTTTATTTCAATTCAATGATGATATCAATAACTGTTACTTTCAACATTTGTACGTGGGGGTTTGATAGCTGTCAAGGTCTTGCGTGTATGGGTAATTTGGGAAGTCGCTGTGAATCAACATCGTAAGAAAGTGGTGGTGGGAAATGTCGAACTATGTATCCTGTTTACACATCTCATAAGTGAAAAGCCTTGAAATATCTCAAATACAGCCTTCTTTAGATAATATGTCATGTTATTCTTTGGTAATATCCGACAGCATTGCACTTAACTACTATTTTGAATGTATAATTTAAAATATAAGACAATTAATATATAAGACAAATTAAATAAAATTAAAATATAAGACAAAAGTTATAATTTAAAATATAAAATTTTGTCTCTACGTTCTTCAAAAGAGGGAAAGGCTCAAATGGAATTCATAATGCAAAAATTTAGTTTTTATTTGACTCTATTAAATTTAAACAGTACTATTTGTACAAACTAGATTCGGATATCTAAACAATAAATCAACTATTTTCAGGTTTAGTCGGGAAATTGAAAAGAAAAATGCTTGTGACTTAAGGCTAGATTTCTAACCATTAGCCCACATATGGTTTATTTTCGAAAAACGTAGTCTACAAACAGATTTTCTTGAATTGTGCGTCCATGCTTATCGTTGACTGGGAGTTCCAACATATTCAGATATACTTGGTGGTTAGTACGAAAACTAAGTCACTCATCTACCAGTGTAAAATAAGCATATCACAACATAACTTAAGTACAATGTAACTTAAGTTATAAAAGTAATAAAAATCTGAATATTATTTCAAAAGTATTACTCATAAACCTTAAACTAATTATAATAAAAAAAGAGAAAACTAATATATTACTAAACCGATATTAGTTTGTAAAAATAGCTCATTTAAAATAAAACATAGTTTTAAAAAGGTGGCATTATAGCGTTGTAGCATTATGAATTCCAAAATATATAATTTAAGTCTTGCCCTCTTATGGAGAACACAGATACATAATTTCGTATTTAAATTTATAACTGTATCGTCCATTTGAAATAGTTAAGTACAATGCTGTCGAGTATTTCCAAAGAATAGCATGACATATTATCTAAAAAAGGCTGTATTTGAGGTATTTCAAGGCTTTTTACTTATGAGATGTGTAAACAGGATAAATAGTTTGATATTTACCACTATCACTCCCTTACGATGTTGACTCACGGTAACTTCCCAAATTACCCATACACGCAAGACCTTGACAGGTATCAAAACCACACTTACAAATGTTGAAAGTAACTGCCGTTGATATCATCATTGAATTTTAAGTATAGAGAAATAAATAGGTTTTTAAATTTGTTTAGTAATATTCTTCTATAGTTCTTTTTTAGTGCGAAACTATATATTTAGTTTAGTTAAGTGGAAAACTGATATTACTAGTTACAATAAATAAAACTACGACACTACAATAAAGGGATGTTTTAATTACATTTAATTTAAAAATCATAAACAACAAGAACAAACACGAAAAATAAAAAAGTAATTATTAATAATTAAAACCCCAACCCTACATATTTCTTGGACTATAATTTGGGACTGCCCTCTTAAATAATTACATAACAATATTTTTTTTACATCATATGTCAGTTTTCATAAATTGGCTTACTTAGGTCCCAGATTTGTGTAAATATGACTCTGATCAGTTTGAGATAGTATTTTAAAGATTTTAAAGAAGTCATAAAACTATTGGATTTAATCATCATCTATTTATGGATTTAATAAATATTTTTTTAATTTATTTGTTTTAAATTATAATATATTATAATTGTATTATTAAGACAGTAAAAACTGTAAAATTACATCAAAAAATAGATAGCAAATGTGCATTACTGTATACAAATAGACTAGTTTAGATTTTTTAAATAAGTTGGATTTTTATGGGAACTTAAAAATCCTAAAATTAAAACTAGAAGATGAGCTATCGACATATAATAAATGTTTATCTTTTTTTAAAGTAATTTAAAGTAAAAATTCATCTAGAGATAATGTAAGATTTTTAAAATATTTCTATCACTAATATTAATTTACCAATTGTTTTAAGTTTTACATATGCCAAACCAAAAATGACTTTAATGTTAGTTTAAATATAAAACGTACAACCCATAATTTTGTTTATATAAATACATATTTAAATGTTTATGCTAGTAAAATATTAATAATAATGTATAGACAGAATATTATAACTGTGGATTGAAACAAATCATTTAGGATATTATGCTAAAAAAATATTGTTCTGACTAAAAAATGGAATGGTGAAAAATAGTAACTTAAAAATGCAATATTAATACGTCTAAATTATTAAAATGGTTTTGGTGTTAATGAAGGAAAAGTATTGTTTATTTATCTGTTAGATTTCCAGGAAGTATAAGAATCTAGTTAGTCAGTCCTTCTTATTGGGTTTAAGTTGCGTCATTACATTAGGGCAATGATTCGTATATTTTCCATCAATTCCTTCTGTCTATTCTAATAAAATAAAAACAGTAATAATAGGCAATTTGAGCCCTTTCGATATAATATTTCACATAAAAATCATCCTTATAATTCACAGTTTAGATGTAATCGTTAATTTTCAACACAATCATTCAATGTAACTATGAATATATTATCAATATTTGTTTACATTTTCAGATGGTACATTTTGGTGCTGCACTAAGTTCTTTTTATGTTGTAATGCTAGACTAAAAATATTCATTTAAACTATTAATAATTCCTTTCCTTTGATTTGTCTTTTCTTTTAAATAAACTAAGAGGCCGATCTCCTTTTTAACCTTACTGTACCAAATCCCCATAGACTATTGATCTCTGCGTGGAACTCATTAAGACATTGTAAGGTAGAGAACAGTACAGTACATGGGGTGAATTTTACTGATAAAAAAAATTCAAGGCCAAGATTAGAACCTTACAACTGTACGTCACCGGATCTCCATTAGAAGTAGCAAGTTAACTGCATGTTTATAATAATGCACCGTTAATCATACTTTATAAAATATTTATGAAAAGTTACGATTTTAAAATTCTAATCAAATCAAATCAATTTATTCATTGCAGTATACAAATACATTGTATTGCAAACTTTATCATTTTATATTCATAAAATTAGTAACTTTGATTATTCTACTAGATGTTTCTTTTCAACAAACCAAGGAGTGCATTATACCATTATTATAGTGGTAGTTTTTCTGAGTTTAAATGAAGTTACTATCTCTTTGTTTGAATGTATTAGTATAGAAGTAAAAATTAACCTTTAAATTATAATACCAGTTTCCATGTATATTAGGTTAGGTTAGGTTTCTAGCTAATGCAAATTTCTAGCTACACCTTAACACCACTTAATGAGCTAACGTACTTTATAAATGAAGTAAAGATGTAACTAACAATACAATTTTGTTAGGATACTGGAAAATGTAGAATATACGAGCCTCATCCAATTTTCATAAATGTTTTTACAACTAGTCAATATTTATCCCACGAACATGCATTCATAGGAATTCCTCGAGAAATATAAATTTTGGACTAAACATTTGGGTTAGTTTAGGTTAGGTTATTGTATTTTAGGGTAAGGTTCGTTAGACGTTACCTAGTATTAACGGATATAATTTACCCATCAAAATTCTAGGGCACTAACATGACCTAAGTTAACCTAATCTAATCTAAAATTTTTTACATATCTCATTAATTTTCGTATGTAAAAGTGGATGTCATATGCGTGTTTCAGTAGAAAACTACAAAATATTACTGTAATATACGATATTTTAGCATATAAAACTATTTTGTTCCTTGTTTTATATTTACTGGGAAAAATGCCCATAGGTTTGTGTTCGTATGTTTATTATAGATCAGTTAAAACAAAATATGGAAACTGGGTGGGATCCCAAACATCCATTTACTGGAATTTTTTATTATACACGGGGTATGTAGGTAGATACATACAACCTGATATAACTTAGTTTAGCTAAGTATTGCTATTTACTTGTTCACCTAAATTATGAATTATACGATATACTTAGTTGAGAAATAAAATTACCAAGTAAGCAAGTTTATTTATCGATAAAAAAAACCCCTTATTATTATTTCATACTAAAAATTAGTAGAGATCGATAGATTGTTGAACGGAATAAATTTTCCAAGTTATTTGAATAAATAATTGAAGTCGGGATATCATCCTTTTGAATTAAATTTCTACAAAATTAAGAAATGGTTTCACATATCTCATAACAAACCATTCCTCGTTTTATAGATATTTAGTTCAACAGGAATACATCCCACTTTTAGCTATTTATTTAGTATTGTTTTAAAAAAAACTTACTAAAAGCCATCATAAAAAGGAAAATTAAAGTGTTTAACCCATCATTCTGAAAGGTTAGTTTTTATAATACAGTACGACTAACGCATGTCCTTAAAAGGAATATACTGTTTTGTGTATTTTTCTACAATCCTTTCCTTTTTCATGTTTGAGAATTGAATTTCCAGTTTTGACATGAAAATGTACATAGAATACCATCAAACTATAAAAAAGAATCCCCAAAAATGAATTATAAGTTATTCGTTTGTTGTTACTTAAACCACTCTCGCAATTTTTATTTAGAAAACCGTATTGAACTTACGCTGTTAAAGTACAGTTATTTGAATTGAAACAGGGAAACTATTAACCAATATTAAACAGTTCATGGATGCTATCAAAAGCATACGCCATATTTTATTTCATAAATTATATAAACACGAGTGTTGAACTAATATGTTTATTGGTCAAAACCCTACGATCTTTGATGTAGTGTACATCGAATATTAAAAAAATACCCTTTAAAAAAATTATTGAAATATAAATCCAAAAATTTATTAGTAACCACATCACATTGAAATTGGTATAAATGGTAGATGAGCCTGAAAATGAGTGCTTTGTGGCAGACTGGTTTAATACTTGTTAGGTAATGGCCTAGCTGGAGCCAATATAGTAATTTAAAGCCTTAATAATTTGCCGAGTATGTTATATTAGACTCTATAACATATATCATAGTAAAGGTATACCTTTTTAAAAGTATTATGAACTATTTTAATGCGTGTAAATTCAACCATGGAAGTGTTTGTAGAAATCAAATATGGGTTCCTACAGAAAAGTGTCATCCATGTATATGCTAAGGTGCAGTGAACTATACGACCTAACATACCTATAAGTCAAATTTACATGAAATCCTGTTTATACTCTCTGGCACGCTTCTTGGAAAGCCTAAATATGTGTACTCTAGATGATTGCTAGTATTTTTTATTTTTAGATAATTTGCCTTATTTTGCTTATATTAAATATGTAAAAATGACATCGGTATATGTAAAAATGTACATAGACGTTAGATCAGATTACTTTGAAAAAATTATATTTTTAAGACCTGTTATCAACATTTTGAATGAATGAGGCCCACCCGCCCTCCCATACACGTACAGTGGTACTGACTCACCCGCCCTCCCATATAGGTACAGTGGTACTGGCCCACCCGCCCCACCCATTCACTTACAGTGGCATTGATCCACCTACCCACCAATACACATACAGTGGAACTGACCCACCCGCCCACCCATACACGCACTTTGGTATTGACCCACCCACCCGCCCATACACGCACTTTTGACTTACGGTGGTATTGACCCACCCCAACACTTAAGGTGGTATTAACATACCTATAAGTCAAAGTACAGCTGAGTATACCACCTAACATACCTATAAGTCAAAGTACACCTGAGTATTCCACCTAACATACATATAAGTCAAAGTACAGCTGAGTATACCACCTAACATACCTATAAGTCAAAATACCACTGTACGTGTATGGGTGGGCGGGTGGGTCAATACCACTGTACGTGTATAGGTGGGCGGGTGGGTCAATACCACTGTACGTGTAAGGGTGGGCGGGTGGGTCAATACCCTCTACGTGTATGGGTGGGTGGGTGGGTCAATACCCCTCTACATGTATGGGTGGGTGGGTGGGTCATGTATGGGGGTATGTACAGCGAACTATACGACCTAACATACCTATAAGTCAAAGTACAGCGAAGTATACGACCTAACATATCTATAAGTCAAAGTACAGCAAAGTATACGACCTAACATACCTATAAGTCAAAGTACATCTGACTATACCACCTAACATACCTATAAGTCAAAGTACAGTGAAGTATACGACTTAATATACCTATAAGTCAAAGTACAGCTGGGTATACCACCTAACATACATATAAGTCAAAGTACAGCTGAGTATACCACCTAACATACCTATAAGTCAAAGTACAGCGAAGTATACGACCTATCATACCTATAAGTCAAAATACAGCTAAGTATACAACCTAACATACCTATAAGTCAAAGTACAGCTGAGTATACCACCTAACATAACTATAAGTCAAAGTACACCTGAGTATTCCACCTAACATACATATAAGTCAAAGTACAGCTGAGTATACCACCTAACATACCTATAAGTCAAAATACCACTGTACGTGTATGGGTGGGCGGGTGGGTCAATACCACTGTACGTGTATAGGTGGGCGGGTGGGTCAATACCACTGTACGTGTAAGGGTGGGCGGGTGGGTCAATACCCTCTACGTGTATGGGTGGGTGGGTGGGTCAATACCCCTCTACATGTATGGGTGGGTGGGTGGGTCATGTATGGGGGTATGTACAGCGAACTATACGACCTAACATACCTATAAGTCAAAGTACAGCGAAGTATACGACCTAACATATCTATAAGTCAAAGTACAGCAAAGTATACGACCTAACATACCTATAAGTCAAAGTACATCTGACTATACCACCTAACATACCTATAAGTCAAAGTACAGTGAAGTATACGACTTAATATACCTATAAGTCAAAGTACAGCTGGGTATACCACCTAACATACATATAAGTCAAAGTACAGCTGAGTATACCACCTAACATACCTATAAGTCAAAGTACAGCGAAGTATACGACCTATCATACCTATAAGTCAAAATACAGCTAAGTATACAACCTAACATACCTATAAGTCAAAGTACAGCTGAGTATACCACCTAACATAACTATAAGTCAAAGTACACCTGAGTATTCCACCTAACATACCTATAAGTCAAAGTACAGCTGAGTATACCACCTAACATACCTATAAGTCAAAGTACACCTGAGTATTCCACCTAACATACCTATAAGTCAAAGTACAGCTGAGTATACCACCTAACATACCTATAAGTCAAAGTACAGCTGAGTATACCACCTAAAATACCTACAGCTGAGTATACAACCTAACATACCTATAAGTCAAAGTATAAATCTGAGTATATAACCTAACATACATATAAGTCAAAGTACAGCTGATTATACCCCCTAACATACCTATAAGTCAAAGTACAGCTGAGTATACCACCTAACATACCTATAAGTCAAAGTACAGCGAAGTATACGATCTAATATACCTATAAGTCAAAGTACAGCTGAGTATACCACCTACCTTACCTCTAAGTCAAAGTACAGCTGAGTATACGACCTAACATACCTATAAGTCAAAATACAGCTGATTATACGACCTGACATACCTATAAGTCAAAGTACAGCGAAGTATACGACCTAACATACCTATAAGTCAAAGTGAAGCTGAGTATACCACCTAACATACCTATAAGTCAAAGTACAGCGAAGTATACGACCGAACATACCTATAAGTCAAAGTACAGCTGAGTATACCACCTAACTTACCTATATGTCAAAGTACAGATGAGTATACGACCTAACATACCTATAAGTCAAAGTACAGCTGAGTATACGACCTAGCATACCTATAAGTCAAAGTACAGCGAAGTATACGACTTAACATACCTATAAGTCAAAGTACAGCTGAGTATACCACCTAACATACCTATAAGTCAAAGTACAGCGAAGTATACGACCTAACATACGTATAAGTCAAAGTACAGCTGAGTATTGTTGTATGTCCAAGAATTGCATAAACTAATTATCATTTCCCACAACTCGCGTACGTTTCTTTTTAACAAATCAAGGAGTGCATAAACTAATTGTCATTTCCAACAACTCGCGTACGTTTCTTTTTAACAAATCAAGGAGTGCATAAACTAATTATCATTTCCCACAACTCGCGTACGTTTCTTTTTAACAAATCAAGGAGTGCATAAACTAATTGTCATTTCCCACAACTCGCGTACGTTTCTTTTTAACAAATTAAGGAGTGCATAAACTAATTATCATTTCCCACAACTCGCGTACGTTTCTTTTTAACAAATCAAGGAGTGCATAAACTAATTGTCATTTCTTACAACTCGCGTACGTTTCTTTTTAACAAATCAAGGAGTGCATAAACTAATTGTCATTTCCAACAACTCGCGTATGTTTCTTTTCAACAAACCAAGGCGTGCATAAACTAATTGTCATTTCTCATAAATCGTGTATGTTTCTTTTCAACAAATCAAGGAGTGCATAAACTAATTATCATTTCCCACAACTCGCGTACGTTTCTTTTTAACAAATCAAGGAGTGCATAAACTAATTATCATTTCCCACAACTCGCGTACGTTTCTTTTTAACAAATCAAGGAGTGCATAAACTAATTATCATTTCCCACAACTCGCGTACGTTTCTTTTTAACAAATCAAGGAGTGCATAAACTAATTATCATTTCCCACAACTCGCGTACGTTTCTTTTTAACAAATCAAGGAGTGCATAAACTAATTATCATTTCCCACAACTCGCGTACGTTTCTTTTTAACAAATCAAGGAGTGCATAAACTAATTATCATTTCCCACAACTCGCGTACGTTTCTTTTTAACAAATCAAGGAGTGCATAAACTAATTATCATTTCCCACAACTCGCGTACGTTTCTTTTTAACAAATCAAGGAGTGCATAAACTAATTATCATTTCCCACAACTCGCGTACGTTTCTTTTTAACAAATCAAGGAGTGCATAAACTAATTATCATTTCCCACAACTCGCGTACGTTTCTTTTTAACAAATCAAGGAGTGCATAAACTAATTATCATTTCCCACAACTCGCGTACGTTTCTTTTTAACAAATCAAGGAGTGCATAAACTAACTGTCATTTCCAACAACTCGCGTATGTTTCTTTTCAACAAACCAAGGCGTGCATAAACTAATTTTCATTTCTCATAAATCGTGTATGTTTCTTTTCAACAAACCAACGAGTGCAAAAACTAATTGTCATTTCCCACAACTTGCTTATGTTTCTTTTCAACAAATCAAGGAGTGCATAAACCAATTGTAATTTCCCACAACTCACGTACGTTTTTTCAACGTATTTTTTATACACCATTATCATGACTATATGGTTTTTGAAAGAGTAATGATGCTAGCTACTCCAAATCACATAAATAAATAATTTACACGTTGAAAGTCCACTATTTTAATTGAATAAATAGAGACTTGAAATATAACAACGAAAATTATAATTTTGCTTGATATGGCCTTTTAAAGATTTCTAATAAATATTTAACAAATGTAATTCAATTTAATGTTTGCTACACATTTGAAATTAAGTGTATTAAATAGTTATTACTAAGTAATGGTTCGAATAATTTGCTCGTTAAAAGAAGACAAACCTAAAGTTATTATTAAATTAATGAATTTTACCAGAATTCATTGGTGTACTAAATGTTTGAATAATTTAATAAAGGTACTGAAGGTAAAAGCCGACAAGAAATATACAGCCTGAAAATAACTATTAATAAATATAATAAATTTTTACTAAATTATAATTCTTTCTTTTAAACGTTTTTTTAAATGGCCAGTTCATGGCTATGTCAAAGTACAAAATACAAATAAAAAGTTATGGTAGCTTTAGATAGTAATTTCTTCGCAGTAGTTATCCAAAAATATAAATCATCTCATAATTTACTGAGAGCCAGTGGCCGAGATTTTAGCCTGGCAAAAGATGTTTGAATAATGGCCTGGAATGTGTCTTTTTATCAGTAATATTCACCATATACTGTACTGGTTTTCTCCCTTACTCTGGCTGAATAAGCTCCCTACAAAGACCAATAGTTTATGGGCAGAGTAATTTTAAATGGAGACCAGCCTGTCCTTAAAAAAAAGGATAATATTATAGTTAAATTAAATATTTATGTTTATTAAAATAGCAAATAAGAACTTATATTATAATAACTAAACAATAATTTTATAAATCATTCATTATTTATAATTTGTTACATACATTGGTCATATAAATATCCACCACACTAATAAAATTGACGATGTTACATTAAAAACTTTATACTATATAACTAAAACTTTTGTAGGATACATTATTAGTCTACGTTTGTGTAATTAAATCTAGTCACGTTTTACCACTTATTGTTATGACATAATATTATCATACAAATATATTGTATTATAGCAATCAAATTAGAAAACCTCGACATTAATTCGATATAGGAAAATAATTAATAGAAAAAAAAATCAGAAATACATAATTTAATATTACATATTTTACTGTATGTTTTACTTATATCATTGTTATTTACTTATTTTTTTAAATTTTAAATAACAATGTTATAGCCTATGAATGAGTTGTAAATAACATTATTCATTTTTGTTTCAGGTGAGTGTACACAATTTAATGAATTTAATGACGTAAGTATTAAAAACAAAACATTACGTATTATTATTTTACAATGTTATGCGATTATTGTAATATGATATTCATTTATGATACAAAAAGCACAGTGAATGATGTATGGAATGTAAATAGATTATATCTTATCTAATTTTCCTGAAGTGAATTTTGGTAAACATAGAATATAGTGGTTCCACCCAATTTTCACATTTTTAAAACTAGTCAAACTTAACCTCAAAAAAACAAATCGATTGGAATTATCTCCAAAAATACATATAAAAATAACAAAATGTATAAAAATAAAAATAGGTTTCCCACTAAAACATATGTATAGTAGGCTATATAAGCCTTTTGTAATTAATTTCTCCTATACACAAATATGATATACCTTTTTTCTTACATAAAATAAACTGAGATATTAAACAAAATAGGTGAGTTAGGCTAGATTAAGTTACGATAGGTTAAGTTACATTCGTTATTAATTACTGTACCTATTATCAACATATATAATCGTTTCAAACCACTGAATAGCCTACTCGACAAAGATAAAATTAATAAAAAACATCATCTAACGTAATTTAAAATTTCATAACCTAACTTCCCCTATCTCAGCATAACCTGTTTTGACTTAACGTAACTTGATGTGAATCGACTTGATTAAACTCAACATGACCCGACGTGACGCATCGTGCTACACCATGACGCGCCGGGACTCGACTTGACTCGACCTTACCCGGCGTGACGGGCTGGGGCTCGACCTGACTCGATGTTAACCAATGGGACTTGTTCCGACCTGACCCAAAGTGACGGGAATATCCTAGTCGCGCCTCAAGTTTATCTGAGGTGCCTCTAAAACATCCTAGTTGCACCTCATATACAAAATCTGGCCCCAAGAGAACATCCTAGTTGTCCCTCAGTGGCAACCCTTTGTGATTTGCCTTCCAGAAAAACGGAAGCTCTTTCCCAAGATGTTACCACCATCGATATATCGATGGCTACAACACAAGACGTTTATATTAGTTGATTTTACCTGACAATTAAGTCAACTTGTTTAAGATAGGTATTTTGATATCTATTCATTAATCTTGAATTATCTATATCACGTGAGATTATATAAATTGGTAAAACTGGCATTTAAGTTTATTTTAATTAAGAATCGCAGTGTCTGAATTGGTTTTGAGGTTCAGTTTGCTATATATAAAAAGTAAAAAAAGATACTATATTATAATTTATTCAATAATATTGTATAATTGTAGCATTTTAAAATGGTGGGCTACCTGTAAATGCAATTTCAAATTACTGGTTTAAGTGTCATTGACATGCATGTTGGGTTGGAAGTGAAAGCTAGATAGATCCAAATAAACAATGTGCAAAGTCTAGTTGTTAGTCCATTGTAAGTTTCTTACGTTCATAGTGAATTTCTAAGCCTCTTCGTCACCTAAAGATTGTGGCAGGGGTGACAGCTGGTCCGTTGATGTTCTAACTGAAACGGTCGAGGATGTTTGATTTTCTGACCCTTTTCCTGACCATCATTAGCAAATTATGTTGAGGCGCAACTAGGATGTACTCGATGTGACGCGCTGGGACACGAAATGACTCGACCTGACCCAACATGACGCGTTGGGACTCTAGTTGACTCAACCTGACCTGACGTGAAGTGCTGGGACTTGACTCGACCTGACCTGACGTGACGCGCCTTACCACACCATAGGAACTCGAATTGACGTGATTCTGTGTAACGTTACGTTAGCGCCGTCACGCACTCTGACACAACTTTAAGCACCGGGACGCGATGTGAGGTGACCTGACGTGACTTTACCTGATCTTAAATAACCGGTTTATCTTGTATGAAATAATAACTTTATTATCAAACAAAACATATATGTTAGGTTATATTAGATCGTATCATGACGCTTCAGAACATATCACGTTATATCAAATTAAAATAAACATTTTTGCGGAATAATTTCTGTTAGATTCATGTTAAAGGCTTTAATAATTTCTTTTAAACTTAATAACTCAAAAATGCATGACTTTTGAGAATATAAAATGACCCCTTGTACAACATTCTTAAATTATAAGTTCTTGACAATTATTTTCAACAACACGTACTTCAAAGTTAATGTCTATCTCGATTGAGTAAGACATTTTGGCAAAAAATAAACATCGTGTAAATGTGATATCATATTTTACTTTGAAATCACATACTGTATAATACACTAAGGAATATTTAAAAAAAATACTTAACTATTTACATGCAATCGTAACCATTTAACTATCGAAAACCAACAACATTTTGACATAGAGAAAAAGATTAATATTTTAAACTAAGAGAGCTTAAAACATTTAAGCGCTAGATAATAATTTTACTCCGTGTTTAAAATAAATTGGAAATGAACTATACATTTTATATTTCACCGTTTTAACATTGAGATTCCAAAGTTTGTCTATACAAAAGTAGGAAAATACCTCTAAAAAACACAACTAAATATCATTCAACACTAATGACCTTCAAACAAAAACTCAGCCATTTTTATTTAGTAAAAATTGTTAAAAGCAAGGTTATGTAGTATATCATTCGAAAGCTTATTTAGTCATGATTATTATAGTATTTTCTTTGATTTCCAGTATTGCTCAGATTATTATCAGGGGGCTCTAAAAACGGAAAAGAACAATTTATGCACATTTTTGTCGCCTTACTGTAATTGGTAAAAAAACTACACTTTTTAAGCCAACGGTCCAAGAGCATGACAATGATGCTCAACATGAGTCATATTTACATTTTAATTTTTTTATAATAAAACGTAATACTAATCGTTTTAAATTCCCTGCAGTTGAAAATCGATTTGACTTGTCGACGTAACTCGACGTGACTCGCCGAAACTTAATAAGACTTTATGTGGCCCAACGTGACGTGCCTTGACATGACGTGATCCGACATTACGTGACCTAACCTTACGTAACTGTACCATTTTGTTCAATTTCTCAGTTACAGTTTATTTATTATTGTGTAGTTTGTCCTCCTGAACACGAGTATAACATTAATTCCTTCTTTTAAAAAATGATAGCTGAGAAATCGAACAAAATAGTTTGGTTTAATATAGTAATAAACATAATATTTTAATATAAATATTCGTTTTTAATTGCTGGTCTAAAATCAATAATTTTGGGATTAAATTCCTATTGATTCATGTTCAAAAGGTTAATACTGACTAGTTAAAAAAGTATTGAACATTTGTTGGAACCCTTTCTTATTAAAAAAGACTTTAACACTAAAAAAAGAATTATTACTGCACGTTATTTACCCACAAAGAAGCTAAGATTATTTTACAGCTAAATAATTAAACGTATATCGAAGTAATTTGACTTTCATAACAGAAACTTATATCCATTTATATAACTGAAAAGTGCATATCCATTTGTATATGAGTTATATAAAGCCGTGAACTGTCCTGATTCATTTCTAAGTTATTAAATCGGTGCAATTGAATACACGCAGCCATCTTATAATATACTTTTTCCTACTAGTTCAGGTGATGTAATATTTGTAGAATATGTATTTAAGTTTTTAAATAAGCCAACTAGATGAGGTTTCCATTCATAAAGAGACAATTCCTATGTATAAGCTATTATAAACATCTTTCAGTATAATCTATACTTCTCCGGTCATTTGGGAGCCTGAGGAAATGTTTGACTATTGACCCTTCAGCTGCCAATGTAGTAAGTTCTTGGAAGCCAATGGATACCATTTACATTATTGCCCCCTGGCACCTGAGCTATTTTGTTTCATTTTATTATAATTATCTAGATATTTATAGGAACTATAGTAGTATTTTTATACTGTAAAAACAGTATTATTTGATATTTATTAATACTTATGTTATAATAATAGTGCAAGATGATTCCTTTTGCAAAACTGTTTTAATATCCAAAACGAATTTTTACTACTCACCTCTCTATTAAAAATACTTAAATTCAATGAATTTGATTTATTAAGCTAATGTTTGGTTTTAATATTGATTTGTGAATGTTACGTGTATTATTTTCAAATTTATATTTTGACTACAGATTAATTATTAGTATTTTTACAGTTTAACTATATTATAAACAATGAATGTCATAATGTGTGGATGGGAGGGAGAAACCTAAATACCTAGGGTGGGTAGTTGGGATGGATAGGTGAAATCGTGCTACTACCATCTAGACGTCAAGGGGTTAGGTACAATAAAGTTGTACACCGGTGAGTGACTTATTTAAATGGACGTGTGCTATTATATAGAGCTTTGTAACTATTTAATTATTTTCAAAACTTCACTTACCTGCAGGGTAGCTTAACTTACAAGGGTCTGCAGGCCTGTGCGTTAACTTTATTTAATGAGTAAAGTACAACCCGTTCGTTGGGGAATCAATCCTTGAACCCTGCCCTCCGCAATCCGAAGCCTTAGCCACTGTGCCACCACGCCCGGCAATTAAGCAGTCTAAAATACACAATTCTTTTCAGAGAACATTTCCAGAGAGTTTTTTTTCAACACTGTTATAATCATTGTCGGATCTTGTTCGTCAGTTCATTATCACTACTTTTTTTGTTTCCGTTAATTCACTACCGCTTGATAAATATTCCATTGCTCTAAAAACTGTTCCCCACTCACTTTTACGTCCACTATAGTATTCCTTATCCGCGAGGAATCCGATATCACTGGCCTTATCTTATCGCTTTCCAAGAACTTACATACGGAGTGTCTATGTGGTGTTAAGTCAATCATTGGATTTACCAGTTTAAGGTTGACTTTAGTAGCCTCCTAAGACCTAACCTAAATTAACCGTAATTGCGATAAAAAAGTAGTGGTAGTCAATTAGTGGAAAAGGTCCCTATTGCCAACTATTTCAGGCATTAGTATTACATAGAATATGATTAATTTAAATAACATAGTCATTAAATCATTATATAAATAATAAAACTCAATACGAGTTTAGGTAAGGTTAGGTTATACACAACTAAATTCAGCTGTATAGCGAGCAACTTATGGAGGATAAGAATCTAGATTAATAAATGTAAGACTGATGTTAAAAGGTTGCCTATCGCAAACTGTTTTCAAAATACTGAAGAGTCATATAATTTTAAATTTTAGTTGTTTAAGCTCAGCTCACGATTATTGGGTAACTGTGTGAATATTTTAGTAATGATACCAGCCGCTTAAACCTACGGAATAATGTGTGAATATTGTTTGCAATTTTGTAGGAGGATAAGATAAAAATAACATTTTCACTATTTTTTTTTATAAGTTGGTCTTTGACGATAAATACATAAAAATATCAGCTTTTTGTGGGACACTAGTAAAGCAAGCGCAAATATAATTTCTAATAATATAGGAAGAAAATGGGACGAAAATGAGGTATGTGCTGTAAGAGGAAATAGCTTCCGTTCTGTAACAGAAGCGTTGTTTGTGGCGTGCAAATACATCACTCACACTTTAATACAGGTTTTGTTTGAAAATATTCGACTGCAGACGGACTGCCTCCGGTTATAAATACAAATCTCCAGTCACAGTGAACTTGTTTTCCATCATTTTTATTTCTGTTAGTTTGTGTGAATTTTATTTGAGATGATTTGTGTAACTTATTATGTGAATGTAAGAATGTTTACCACATGTTTTTCTATATGAAAGTGAGTGTGCTTTTAAACATTTTCAGCTGTCTTTAATTGTTTACGTTTTAGTTACACTTTCACTGACTAGTGTGGGTAAATATTAGTCTTATATTTTCTGAATACTAGTTACAAAAATTTATATGGTTTTAAAACTTAACAAAGATTACATAATCGCATATCCTCCAACTTGAAATAAAACATGACGATTTTAAATGTGTTTTTAACCATGTCGTTGGTAAACCTAAAAGAAAAAATTTAAATAAATACTCTTAATGAAGCTTATATTTTATAAACATTAAAGCATAACTGCTATACAATAATTTCGTTCATATATAAGGCCTAAATTGCCATTTCAGCAAAATAAAATGTACTATACTTGTCAGCTTTGAATTATATGTTGAGCGCTTGAATGATGCAGGAGACATTCTGATTCACCAAGTTCCAAAAATAATTATATACAGTGGATTTTTTTGCCCCCTCACTATTTTATGTTTATTCACATTTTCCATAACTCTACTTAAATGTGTACATGTATATGTTTAAACGTATACATAATGAAATTGCAAATGACTACAGATATTACATAAAGTGTTAATTAAACACAAGTTTACATAATTTTGACTTTTACGTTGCCTGCATTTATACAAAAGTACTGATTTATTTTACAATTACTCGCTATGTATAGTTAATTGATGGAAGCTTTATTGACTTTTTCTTATAGTTTAATTATAATTTATTTTCACATAGCAAACACTTATTTATTAAGCGATTAACTGTTTAAATGTACAATATTTTGCAATTAATAATGTAAATAAGAAATTATGTGGAAAAATAGGAAATATACTGTATAAAAACTAGTTTATAAAATTAGGTAAAATACAACCAAATACACACGGAATATGGGAAAAACAGAAAATTGTTCCTTTACTTTAAAATACTTCACACAAATATTCCTCAGTGAAAAGTTTAAATGTAATTTTAATTCTATTTAAAACATAAACATGAATAAATGAATAAATGAATAAATGAATAAATGAATAAATGATTTATTTTCCAATTAATAAATATATAAAAATCAACATGTGCATGGTTTGGAAAATGACTGGCCACGTTTACTAGTACTATGGCCAGTTCTACAAAATATAAAACATTTTAAAAACATAATTTACAATGTGAGTCTAGCTGCATGGAACTTAATAAAATGACATATAAACGCCCCTGTGGTATGTGTGGCATCTTAGGAGCATGACAACATGAAACAGTATTAATGGTAACTAAAAACATATTTACAATTTAGTACATAATTTATAAGAAATTCTAAACAAATAAAACGGTATTTTTGACATCTAGTTATATATATGGTACTTATAAATTGTTATATTAATAGAAATTTAATATTTAAATGATGCCTACAAAGTGAATTAATACAATAGAGAAGAATTTATCAAATTTAATTTTTAACAAGTCAATATCACCAATACAATCATTACTGCAAAACATCATTTAGGAACTCTATATTTTGTAGAGAAAAAAGCCAAGCAATAAGATTTTTACAGAATTTTTTCAGATTATTGGTGCTTTTTACCTCATCTGGTAATTGATTGAAGTATTTTGGACCTAAATAATTGAAAGAATGGCGATAAATTGATCTGTTAACTTTAGGCAATCGGTAGTTTCGATTTACGTTAAAGCGAGTCTGATAGTGTAAATTAAATCCCTTATCTCCACTTCTAATAAAAAATAATTTGAGTACTTTGAAAATGAAATGATGCTGAACAGGCAGTATCCTAATTTGTACAAATAAGGGGAATGAACTATCTCTTGCGTTTTTCTTTAATATTATGCGCAGAAAATAATTCTGAGTGACTCTGAGTTTGTCCATCAAGAATTTGTATGTACCCCCCCAGCAAGCACAGCCATATTGCAATTTTGAATTTATTAGTGCACAATATAAAGATCTAAGAAGCAATGTATTACAAAAGTGTCTTAAAAAATAAAATTTTCTTATTGACAGTCTTAGTGAGTTATTTAACTTGACAATGTGCTGCTCAAAAGTTAGCTTTTCATCAAAGACGATTCCCAAATATTTTATATTTTTAACTTTCTCTAGCGGCAAACAATTGCAAAAATCCAGATTACATATCGTGGAATGAAATTTCACAGGGATAGGTATGTTGAAACCAATGAAGTCAAAATTTATGTATTTTGTTTTGTTTACATTTATTTGCATTCTATTACATAAGCACCATTCCCTCAAAGTGAGAAGGTCTTTGTTCATTTGTTCACCGATTATGAGTTCATCTTTATGTGCATAAAAAATGGCAATGTCATCAGCAAATGCATTTATTGTACCATTAAATTTTAAGTTTAACAGATCGTTGATAAATATCAAAAATAAAATCGCAGAGGACGCTGATCCTTGCGGGACACCTGCCATGACGACATGTATGCCACTATAAACATTAACAACCTTAACTTTTTGCCTTCGGCCCACAAGAAAGGTTTTAAACCAATTCAATGCAATACCTCTTACACCCACAGCTTCTAGTTTTTGCAAAATAATATCAAAATCGACCATATCAAAGGCTTTTCTAAAGTCGATATATAATCCTGTAGTTTTTTGCTTTGAGTTTAAATTGTTGTATAGTCTATTCGATACATCCAGAAGTGCATCTTCAGTTGATTTGCCTTTGATAAAACCGTATTGACATGGATTGAAGAAATTTAATTTGATTAGATACTCCTGGAGTCTTTTTATCATTGTTTTCTCAAACAATTTAGAGAAAATGGACAGTAAACTAATTGGTCGTATATTGTCTAATTTAATTGAATTACTATTTTTTTTAATAGGTACTATTGAGCTAAGCTTTAAACTCTCAGGGAAAATTCCCTTACTGAAGCTATTGTTTATGAGAAAGACCAAAACTGGAGCTAGCTCATCAATTACATGTTTCAACAAACGTACATTAATCTTATCAAATCCGGTTGATTTTTTATTCTTAAAACATTTAACAATATTTTTAATTTCAGCTTCATCTGTGGGGGTTATAAAGAATGAATGTTCATAGACACTTAAAGGTGGAAGTGTAGTTGAATGGACTATGTCTGGGCGGTCAGACATAATAAAGTCTAGAGATTTATTACCAAGCGGATTCTAATCAAACCGCAAACTTAAGTTTTTAGTGTAGGCTGTTTTAAATGACATTAATCTAATGTGTGTAGATAATCTTAAGAACCATAAATGTTAACATTTATTGAAAAACTCAAAACTGAAAACAGATTCATATCCATCCTGTAAACATAGAGCTTTTTTGTCTTTTGTAAATAGTTATTTAACCATTTTATTTTCTTCCGAAGATTATATATTAGATGATTCAATCACAAAATTTTTGTTTATAATAAATTATCAACACATAAAAATGCATATAATTTTAATTCAATTAAATCTAATGGAAACTTAAATTTCACAAAAAACCTTGAGTATCTAGGATTTTTTAAAGCTCTTCTC
Organism: Stictocephala bisonia; assembly: GCA_035578905.1. NCBI lineage: Eukaryota > Metazoa > Arthropoda > Insecta > Hemiptera > Membracidae > Stictocephala > Stictocephala bisonia. The sequence continues at coordinate 1,117,298 of JAQJVL010000001.1, forward strand.
TAATGAGGAAGTAACATTTTCCAAAATGTACTCCTTGACTTCTACTTTAACGTTATTATATTTTTATATATTTCTTATAATTGGTGGTAATTTACATATTAAACTGTCTCAATTATTTGCCATTGCAATTTTTACGTATGTCTGTTGTACGCGTTTTTTCATCAATACAATTTCAGGAATATTATATATTTCTGTATATATTTTATTGCAACTAATGCAGGGTATAAAGGTGTTTGAATTACTCTTTGATCTGTAAGGAAATTAGTAAATTACGGGATAAGAATACTTTACGAGGTAACATAAAACTCATATACTTAGGCTATACGTGGAGGAAACCAATCAAGATAACTGATGAAATACGGTGCTACGGTCCAAAAACTCTTCTCTAGTTGCACACTTCTGGTGTAGTTGGGCAGGTCGAAATGTACTCTATGGCATAGTTAATGCCTTAATGTACAAAATATGTTAAACGCGTGGAATTTTTCCAACCAATTCGCCAGGTACACAAGCTAGTTAGACTTCTGGACGTACGCCAAGGAGAGATGGAAACACACGTCTTATTGCGTTGTAATTAAATTAGCACAGAAACAAATCGTGAAAATGATAGTTGATACAAAGAAAAGAGTGAATTATTTTAAAATTACAAATTACTGCTCGATATAAAAAAAATTATACTTTGAAAGTACAACATTACCTTCATTTAATTGGATTTAATTTAATATTATATTAGTTTACTCTGCATTAAAAAGATGATACCCATATTTGGTAATTTCATTTAATCATAACATACGAATTTTAGATTTGATAGCGAAATTATGTAAGATATCAAATTACTTATTGACTGTTCATTTCAAATTATACTTAGTACGAGAATTTGAAAATACTTAGTAGAGTTATTATTAAATACATATTTATTTATTTAATTGTGCTACTAAAGAGAATTTTCCAAGTTTATTGCAGCATAACATATTATAAATATTTTCGATGGAAAAACGCTTGTAGAAAACTGGTGTTTTAAATTTTTTTTTTTTTTTTTTTTTTTTTGATTGTGAATATAAATGAAATATCAACAAACAGTAATAACGAACAAATATTCGTACGACCATAAATAAATGTTCAAAGCGTAACAAATAACATTTGAACATTCACATAAGAGTCTGGTGCAGGTTTTTACAGCCCAGTAAACTAGTTCCTACCTTTCGTTTTAACTGATTTCTCCTAAATGTACCATGAAGAACTAATTTAACATATGTTGAGTTCTCAAAATTATTAAATTAAAACATAAGTAGTCTTCAAGGACTTTGGACATTTTGTTTTAAACATTTAGTTTTTTCTAAACCATTTAAATATGGTGACAGAAAAGTTCAGAAATTGGACCTTTTCGATTAATTAACTACCAATACCTTTTCAATTACTTCACTACCACTACTTTGTTTATCACAACTACGGTTAGTTTAGATTAGGTCAGGTCAGGTGAGGTTAAGTGGCTACTAAAGTTAATCACAAACTGTTTAATCCAACTATTGACTTACCGACGAATATAAGCCTAAGTTCTTGTTAAGCGATAAGATAAGGCCAGCGATATCGGATTCCTAGCGGATAAGGAATACCACAGTCGAAGTCAAAATGATTGGGGAACAGTTTTTAGAGCAATAGCATATTTATCAAGCTGTAGTGAATTAACGGAAACCTAAAATAAATAGTGGTAATGAACTAATGGAAAAGATCCCATAATATTTCCTTTTTCACGTTTTGGCCTACTGGTGATAAAATGAATAAAACTAAAAGTAAAAGATATTTCAGGTTGTGATTTCTAGTTTTGATCAGAATATTACTAGTTGGTTCAAAACTTTTAAATTGACAGTTTATGTACATTTTCGGTCGACATATTAAAATAAATCAATTTTGTTTGGCCAAACAATTAATGGCCCAATAACCAATCACATCATGAGCCATGTTTTAATTTAAAATATTGATAGTTACATTTGAAATAAAGACCAACAGTTTTAAAATACATTGTTGTAGTTAAAATTTAACAAAAATATTTTCCTTCTTGGTAATTTTAGAGGAAACAAGTTAAAACAAAAGCTATAAATCAGTTTTCTGGGCTTTAAGAATCAGTGCATGGGCATTTTGGACCCCCTTGTACAACAATAACATTAATTTAATTATTAATCGTAAGAAAAGGTAATTAAAATATTAATTGAAAGACAAGTTTAAAATGAATTCAGATATTGCAATAAGTACTTACTATTATACTAATTGGTATTCATACGATTACTTTATAAAATATCATTTGCTTCAAAAATAACATTATAAACATCAGATGTAATGTTTTTGATTTTAGAATTAAAGGGATATTATTTTGGTGACAGTAAACCAAGATTATGTGGAAGGGCGTTAAAAAATATGCTATAATTTTAGCAGGAATAGGTTCTACTAATACTCTTATATTTTGAAAGGTATTTGTTGGCATTAGATAGTTTATGATAGGTGAACGCTCCGAAAGTATTATGAAAAAACCAACCATTTGACAGGTGTGTAACTCCTGTTGTCTTCACATGTTACTACCTTAGCCTACATTTTACTTGTTTTCGAAAATCATAAGCAGTTGGATCTGTTAAATATGTTTACCACTTCATAATATTTTATGTACATTGTTTATGGGTAACGTGTTTTATCAACAATATAAATATTTTCAATAAGATTAAATTAATTTAACGATACTAAGAAACAATATAATTTCGTTATTTGCATGGTATACTTTGTCATAATTATTTACTTGTTGAAAAAAATTTTAAAATTAAAGATCGACTTATTTTACCAGGTGAAATTAGGGCTATAAAGCCCTCTCTAACACTTTACCTAGGAACCAATGGCTTAAGGGTGACTTCCGACACTACCAGTGACTGGGCAGGCGGGCTGCGTGCAAGTGGTTACCCATCCAAGGGACAGCCACGCTCAATATTGCTTGACGTTATCTTGCGATGACGTTGGAACCTTCCGGCATTACTTGTGTGATTGTTTGTATGGAAACGTGATTCTCAAAATTCCTCTGTAATTAATAAGCATGTACTTGTTTAAGAGTTTTCCTAAATTGATGTCGGTGTTAAAATATATATATATATATATATATATATATATATATATATATATATATATATATATATATATATAGTTTTAAATATAAGGTGTCAACGTACGAAAAACACTGTGGTAAGTCCACTCAGTTGTAATCTCTTGATACTTCAGGTAGGTGGATTGTTAACGTTATTGTTTAATTACTTGAAAATGCATTTAATGAATGTAAAAAATTACCATTACAGAAATTGAAAAACTATATTGATTAAAGCAATAAAACTTTGTTGAAAAGATTTTATTGTAATTTTTCATCTCCATGCACTTTTACGTAATTAAAACCTTTAAGTTAAGTTACAGAGTCCGACGTCCTCTCATTCGTCTAGTGAAATGTAAAAAGTACTCTAACTGGCCGTAATCGGTATATTTATTATTTAATTTATTGTAGCTCATTGACAAAATATATTTGTAAGTACTTTCCATATCTAGACACTATAAAGAATATTTGGGACAAGTTTTACGAACCAAAGGCTTATAGCTTTTGACGAAATGTTATCTGTTAGCCAATGGTATTTGCCTTTATATTTATAGATTAAACCTTTATGAATTGCAAAGTAAATAATTTTTTTTATTTTAAGCTAATTTTACGAAAGTAAGTGTATAATTATTTGTAAGTGTTCTTGAAACAAATATTAAAATGAAAAAAATTAACATAAGAATATAATATGATCTAACAAGATGTTGTCTAGTAACTGAATACTCGTTAGAATTTACTGGAAAAGGAGGATTTATAGATTTGCACGTCCAAGGGGATATTGGATGAAACAAAAGGATTCGGGTAACAAGAATGGCCTGGTTTAATTGGAACGAGAAGAATAATTTATTTGATAATACACATTGCGTTTTAACTTAGGTTGTTTTATTATTCCAGAGGCTCTTGTTTTTACAGTCTACTCATTTTTCAGTCTGTTTCAGAAAAGTTGAATCTTGTTTGTAGTTAGACAGGCTATGTTATATTATCCATAAACATTTGTTAAATCTTCTTTTTAATTAAATTACTCTTTTAATTGTTAGAAATTCAATTAATAGTAGATATTTAATCATAGGACACCATAAATTATTTCAATTTAAAAAGTATACAACAAATATTATAAAAATCCTGATGTAAAAGTAAACGAAAAGAGTTTTTTCAGCTGATTTGCAATACTCATTCGACACTATAACGATCCTGATTAAATAACCCTTTTCTTAAAATATGCATGCTTTACATATAAAAAATATAAAAACATTGACAAAAATAGCACACTCACCTTCAATAAACAACTGGTGTATTAATCAATACCAATAATATTGATAAATAAAGAATAGATTACATCTATTTTTGATCATGTGTATAAATACTAAGTTCCCATTGTTAGAAACTTTACCACTCTTGATAGGGAGGATTAGACCAGGTTTATACGTTACAACCACAACTCTTGATGGGGAGGATTAGACCAGGTTTGTACGTTACAACCACAACTCTTGATGGGGAGGATTGGACCAGGTTTATACGTTACAACCACAACTCTTGATGGGGAGGATTGGACCAGGTTTGTACGTTACAACCACAACTCTTGATGGGGAGGATTGGACCAGGTTTATACGTTACAACCACAACTCTTGATGGGGAGGATTGGACCAGGTTTGTACGTTACAACCACAACTCTTGATGGGGAGGATTGGACCAGGTTTGTACGTTACAACCACAACTCTTGATGGGGAGGATTGGACCAGGTTTGTACGTTACAACCACAACTCTTGATGGGGAGGATTGGACCAGGTTTGTACGTTACAACCACAACTCTTGATGGGGAGGATTGGACCAGGTTTGTATGTTACAACCATACCTCTTGATGGGGAAAACTGGACCAGGTTTGTACGTTACAACCACAACTCTTGATGGGGAGGATTAGACCAGGTTTGTACGTTACAACCACAACTCTTGATGGGGAGGATTGGACCAGGTTTGTATGTTACAACCATACCTCTTGATGGGGAAAACTGGACCAGGTTTGTACGTTACAACCACAACTCTTGATGGGGAGGATTGGACCAGGTTTGTACGTTACAACCACAACTCTTGATGGGGAGGATTGGACCAGGTTTGTACGTTACAACCACAACTCTTGATGGGGAGGATTAGACCAGGTTTGTACGTTACAACCACAACTCTTGATGGGGAGGATTGGACCAGGTTTGTACGTTACAACCACAACTCTTGATGGGGAGGATTGGACCAGGTTTTTACGTTACAACCACAACTCTTGATGGGGAGGATTGGACCAGGTTTGTACGTTACAACCACAACTCTTGATGGGGAGGATTGGACCAGGTTTGTACGTTACAACCACAACTCTTGATGGGGAGGATTAGACCAGGTTTGTACGTTACAACCACAACTCTTGATGGGGAGGATTGGACCAGGTTTGTACGTTACAACCACAACTCTTGATGGGGAGGATTGGACCAGGTTTGTACGTTACAACCACAACTCTTGATGGGGAGGATTGGACCAGGTTTGTACGTTACAACCACAACTCTTGATGGGGAGGATTGGACCAGGTTTGTACGTTACAACCACAACTCTTGATGGGGAGGATTGGACCAGGTTTGTACGTTACAACCACAACTCTTGATGGGGAGGATTGGACCAGGTTTGTACGTTACAACCACAACTCTTGATGGGGAGGATTGAACCAGGTTTGTACGTTACAACCACAACTCTTGATGGGGAGGATTGGACCAGGTTTGTACGTTACAACCACAACTCTTGATGAGGAAAACTGGACCAGGTTTGTACGTTACAACTACAAAAAATATTAGGAACCTATCAACTAAACATGATCCTTAAGGTTTAACTTCGAAACTTTCCAGTCGATTGTTAATTTTACTTAATACTTAACTATTAATTGTTTATTAAAATATTATTTTTATTACATCCCTTTATATTAATATCCTATTTATTTATTAGTTGAGAATATATATTTAGAATGTGTAGTAATTATCGTCCTCCTATATTATCAAGGTCATGTTATTGTTTAGTTTGCGTTATAATTTAATGTTATTAATTTATTTAGTAACATTTACAATGTTTAGTCAATAATTCTACCAAATTGTACATTTATTATTGTTGTGTGAAATGCATTGTGATAACTTAGAACTGAGCAAACTTTGCCTACATATTTAAAAGATGAATTGGTTGTACATTTTATCTTATTTATTAAAATGTAGCGTAGTAGGCCTATATGTAATATGAACTTTTAAATTTTCAATACTTTTATTTTAGTTTTGTCTTGCTATGTACCTGTTTAAAACATTTATTTTACTATATTTCCATTTATTATTATTATTACAATTTTCAACTTATGTAACCGTCATGGTAACAAGATCCTGTAAACCTTATTGTTACTTGCAACAAAAACTAATAATAAAAACATTACCTTTGATGTTAGGAGAAACCAGTCTCCAGGAAGAACGCATGTTATTTGTGTTTCCTGGACAGACTTTGTTTCACCTCACTGGGTGATAAAGGATTTAAACGGTCTATATGCATCACTTCCACTGAGCTGTGGACAACCAATATGCTGAAAATTACTTTTAGTTTTTTAACAACGTCAATTACAAATAAATAAATCGAGATAGGACAAATATGTAAGAGTGTTTTTTATTTAATAAATATAATAAGAAATTTAAAACGTGTAATGTTTAAGATAATTTCTCAATTGCAATCTAGTACTGTTGAAAATATTAATACATACAATTTAAAAATAGAATCTACATTTTACGGTAATAACCGAGTCAAGGTATTATCTAAAATATTTACAAGATAACCAGACGTTTCACCCATACTGTGATGTGAGCGAAACTTCTACTTATCTTGTAAATATTTTAGATAGTACCTTGACGCGGTTGTCACCGGAAAATGTAGATTCTAGCTATAACACCGCCAATTTTACTTTAACTATACGAAACTAACAGTCTTAAGTTAAAAAAGTTAAAAAAATTGAAGATCGTCTTATTTACCAGGCGAAGTGGGTAACAACGGCTTATAGTGACTTCCGAACCACCACCAGTGACCGGGGAGACGGGCTGCGTGCAAGGACGGGATCGCTCAGACGGTCACCCATCCAAGGGACAGCCACGCCCGATGTTGCTTGACTTCGTTATTTGCGATAACGTGGGAACCTTCCGGTCAAGGCCACTGGAAATCAGTTGTATTATGTTAGTAATCACTGTGATATAGGAGCTATAAGTTAGTATCATTAACCTTACTCTGCCTATTCCCCATAGACTATTGATTTGTGCGGGGAACTAATCCAGACAAAGGGTGAGAACCAGTACAATAGAAGGTAGACATTACTGTTAAGTCTTCCAGTCCAGACCGGATTCGAACCTGGGCTATCACTAACCCAGGCTCAACTTCCTAATGTCGTAGACTAGTCGGTCAACGTCTTGCCCAATGTTTTATTCTAATACAAATTTAAAAATGCTTCACTTGGATAATATGTAAGAAGGAAAGGCGAATACATTCATTACCTCTTTTTGTTGAACTGAAAGTATTACCCTTTCAATATTTATACATATTTTAAGTCCCATATATATTTTTTGACATAAGTGGCAAGTATAAAATAAATACTGTACACAGATCTCATTGCACTAGAAATGCAGATTTGATCAGGCTGCCTACAGCTAAAACTTCATTTTTTAAAAGTTTTGTTTTCTGGGCCCAACATTTTACAATCAATTACAAAAGGATAGTTTATATTTAAAATCGATAGCCCTTTAAAAAAATCATAAAAAGAGGTACTAATGCAAATGTCTTTGAACGAAATTAACAATTTGTATACAATAGCACAGTACAATATATCGAAGTATCTTCTAAAGTAAGAACTCAATTTAAAGTGTATTTGGCACACATGTTTTGCGTTTCCTCCACTTCAAATAAATAATTAATGAGTAACGTTTATTACCTCCTCTAATATTCTCTGTTATTCGGTAATATCAGTATTAAATTCTTGTTAGTTTGTTGTACGTCAGGTCCAATTGTTTGACTCCGTCACGCGGTCAGAGAATTTAATTTCCTTGTGTGATGCATTTGTTTTCAGAATCAGATATCACTTCCAAATATTATTTTAATTAAAATTGATTATCTTTTTATAACTCTATAAAAAGGTGCTTGGTATAGACAATATTTTTTTCTATAAATTTTCATACAAAACAATTGAATATTAATTGTAATGTTTTTATTAAGATAATCGTGTATATTTTTATAGTATTACAGTCTTTATGTTTCTAATTTGTTATGATTTTCAACTAATCTATTTGTTATTTTCTTATTGTAATAATACATAAATGCTTTGTAAAAACTTTTTATTGTAAATTGAATGTAAGTGAAGACATACAGGATTAAAACAATTTTTATAGTTACTTATTTCTGAAAATAAATTTATTTGAATATTAAATAAATAGTTTTTATTTGGCATAATACGTGTTGGTACATATAAAGTACAAGTGAAACATCACACAACACAAATTTATTACAATATAAGCACAAAATGCACAAATATGTTACAATACAAGTACAAAATGCACAAATATTACGGTGATCGATTTCAGTGAACCACGCTCACCTTCCTCAAACCAGAGGGATACACAAAAGATTAAGTGAATCCCTCTTTCTAAGTAAAAAAAAAAGAATCTTTTGCGAATCCCTCTGGTCTGAGGAAGGTGAGCGTGGTTACCGAAATCGATCACCGTAATATATTTGTGCATTTTGTGCTTATATTGTAATACATTTTGTGTTGTGTGACGTTTTGCTTGTACTAAATATTATATAATACATACAATGGAATAGTTTTATCTTCTTATAAAAATAAATTACAAATAAAAATTCATATAATAACTATAGTCTTCTCGGCATTCCTTTAAATTTAGGCATTCTCGATTAGGTCAAGCCAATGAAATAAAATGGGAAATAAATTCACATTTAACCGATATTATTAGTATAAGTATCTTTTTATGTAACGATTTAGAAGTAAAACGATTTCTCCTTGTTATGCTTATGGTTTGTGGCTTATATTTGTTTGTTTAATTACATTGAATTCAATTTATTTGAGATTATTCTCTGCGTAACACATGAGAAAGTCATGAAATTTTAATCAAAACTAGACCAAATTATATAGTAACTATGGTATAAATTTTAGTAAATAAAAAAAAAACTTTTCGACTGATTGGACAGGTCGTACAGTTTAGAAATGTTGACGCATTTTTTAGACAGTTGTATAAGTTACAAGCCATGGTATGTATGTGAGACTGTTCGGGTGACATAAACAATGGTTACGTCATGATACTGCATGATATGGTGTATGCTGGTAAGATAATGTATGGTAGTTGTTGTGTTGAGTTTGACATTTTACAGTTTAACATTGATGTTACATTAGATTACCGAGGAGGGTTAAAATTTAAAGATAAAACTAAAATCACTTTGGATATTCATAATAATAAATAAAAGCATATAAAATAAAAATGAAAATATTCATTTAAAAATGAGATGTTTTGTTAGGAATTAAAATAACAAAAAATCAGGAAACAGTTTTATGTATTGCTCATAGTTCGTACATAAACAAATATTCAGCATTAATTTCAAGAAATTATTTGACAAATTGATAATGATTAAAATAAAACATTTATTTCAAACAAATACTTTTCCCTACGTTACATAATGGATTTTTGGAAAACTTTGGCAATGCTCTTAAAGTTCCTTCATAACGGTTCTTGGATCAAGAAGTATATTTTTCAAAAATAATAATTCCATATTTATGATTATAATTTAAATTCTGTTATTGCATAATTTAATTTTTCTGTCGTATTTTTATATTATATAATCACTAATGAAATCTTCATAGTAAAACAATGATTTCTACACTATAAAATTTTATATACATAATTTTAATGACACATAATCAGCATCAAAACTATTTGTCATCAAAGCTTTAACTCAATATTTTTTTGGGCAACATTTAAAATTTACTGAAACATATAACCAAAATGGTTTGAAAAAACATTGAGATATGTGAATATGGGAAGAGTGGCTTGTCATATTGTATGTTAATGATAAACATTTGCAATTGAGGATAGTAAATATAATTGTCTGACCAGTACAAACACATCCAAACTTCCCAACATAATAGGTTTTCTTAACTCATACTATTCTAAAAAATTTATCATGGTAATAACTTAGGTTGCAATAATTGTTTATGGCATAGTGCGTAATGTAACCTTAATTTGAGTTATTTATGAGACAGTACAATCTGTCACGTACAGGGATGAAATCATAAAATTACTTTGTAAGGTACGTCGTCTTGAATGAAGAAGAAAAAAAATGTCATGACATGACCATCCTTCAGGAAAGTAATAATTTGTAAATTAAAATGAAATAACTTTAAATTACATTTCAAAAATCAAACGAATAGAAAGAAGCCTTCAGAAAATAATATGTAAACTAAATAAGAATTGATAATTACATTTAAGTTAAATATGCTTTTGACACACGCACATTTAATGTAAGGAACAGTATTAATTAAATAAATGGTACCTAATACTTCAAGGACAGTTTTCATAAAAACTGTTTATAAAATGAAAAAAACTATTAACAAGTAAAAAGCTTCTGAGTAATTACAGTTTGAAAAACCATACCAAGTATAATATATAATATTCATATTTTATTCATTATTCATTAGTAAGACACCGATTGTTAAGATATGGGCGACGAATATGAGGGGCGAATGAATGTGATGAGTGTAGTCATTGTTACCAACTAAAGTCGACCGTTCCTCAGAAGTGCTATTTTTTAATATACCAATAGCTAGGGAAATTATATAAAATATGAAGCTATAATAATTTAGTCGATAAAAAATAGGGTACATTAGAGATTATAAAACATTATAAGAAAAATCGTATAAAATATTATCTTATGAAATAAAATACGACTTAACAGCAATAAAATAAATGCTAAACTCATGGTTTCTAAAATTTAAAAAAACCATACAATTCGAAAAAATTTTAAAATAGGAAAGTATGAGAATATTGTAAATAATGATAAACACGTAATAAAAGAAAAAACACAATTTAATCAACAAAATTTTACTTATAGATTTATAAACAATTAATCAACATAAGTAAAGTGATTAAACACTATTGAATTTATGTTAAGACTGAGAATAACCAACGTAGTAAAATTATCCTTGTCAGTAATATACCGTAGGTTAGTTGGAGAAGGGCGAGATGTAAATAGCAAGCAGCCACGCAAACTTGTGAACAAACAAACCAGCGAAGTCAAGCTGAGACAGTGGAGGCCAAGTCATTAAACACTTTGATGCAGAGTACTCCGGCCCTTAATATCTATATCAGGCTTAGCTACACTAGTTATGTACAAGAGTATTTCAATGTTAAGTGTATAAATAATTAGATTTTAATTTAAATTAATTATTATTTACATATTATTTATTTATTTAACATCCAACCTCCATTTAGACATGTCAACAATTACATTTAAATATATTATATTTTAATAACCATATTATCCAAGAAAGAAAACAGCATGGCTAAAAAAGATGAAACTATTGACAAGAATTGGTGCGATAACAAATTCTTAGTGAATTAAAGCTAACGATAGTGAAATCCTACAAGAAAAAAAATGATTATATTTATAATAAAGATCAAATTCCTTTAGGGTTTTGAAGTTAGACTGCCTGAGTCCTAATTTCAAATTTGAGGTCACTTTGCCGGACTTTTCCACCAGATAATTTTTTAAATATAATAAAAACTTTTTTTATAGCTAATAAAACTTTTTTATTAGCCATAAAACTGTTTCATTACACCAATATAAATGAGAATGATAAACGATTATATAGTATTCTCGTAATTATTACGTGAATATACGTATTACACTATGACTGTTATACATAAAGGTAAAACTACCTTAAAAGCAAATTTACTGTTAAGTAGTAACATGAATTCCTTTACATTGATATAATGTTTGATATTATTTCCTTAATAGATGTTGTTGTTTACAAATTAAAGATATACTGTTTAGCATTATACTTGTTCAAAAGTATTACTACATAAAACAAGAAAATTATTGATTTAAATTAATTCTAGAATGCAGTATTTTATAAATGCAATATTAGGTGCCATGCAATTGTGCATGGCAGATTGCACAAATTACACATAAGTACATAAGTTATAAATGTCACATTTTAAACCATCACTATATGAAACGCGGGTCTATATATTTAGATGAACCTTATACAAATGAAATTCGGAAATTGAGTACAACCAGTAATATCAATAATAATATAAAAAAAAAATAATAAATAATTGTTTAAAACAGGGTTTGTAGGTAGGGCCACAAAAATTCCTAGATTAAATATCCTTCAATCATTAGCTCAAATTATCAACTTTATTCAATCTCAAAAATTATTATTATTATATCAGTGTGCGTGAAATAAAAATATGCATATATTTATTCCTTGTTACAAAATTAAAAGTTTTAAAATTTACTGCAATTTTAAAAATAAACAAAATAATCCTCATATATATGTATGTATATAAAACCAAATAGTTTTTTAAAGAGAATAAAATTCCAACACGTCTATTGATTTTTTTATATATTAACTATTAAAATGTTTGCGTGCAATACACCTTATGATTAAGGGAAGATTTCATGTAAATAATCAAAAAAAGAACCAAAAACTAAATCGATCCAAATTGTATCAAGAAACAACAAATATAAAAGTAAAATATTTAACACAAAAACAAATTTTCTTATTAAAAAATAGACAGGACTACTTAGCGATATTTTAATAAATATATAACTACATTGTTTCATCAATATTTTTATTACACCACACCATATCTTTAAACTTATTTAAACACCCCCAATGAAATTTTATCTTAAAATTAAAGAATACAAAAATCAAGAAAATTTTTCATTTTATTAAATATAAAACTTAACTAGAAAATCTGTTAAATTAAAATAAAGGCACGTAAATTACACCTGTAGACAAAGTTCTTCTTCATGGAAGCTAAATGATCATAAACAGGTCCAAAGAATGTGATCAAAAGTTTATAATCGTTAATCAAGTCGGACTCCTGTTATCTGTTGTTTATTGCTATTTATATATGAAAACATTTTGGATTATAAATACTGTACTCGTATTTACCTTGTTATCTACTAGTTTTAACAAACCATTTGATACCATACATTTGTATACCAACTACACTATAAAAAGTAAGTTAGGAACCTTGAACAAGGATATAAAGACTTTAAAATAAAGATATAACAATTGTAAAACTATTACTTAATTATTTCCCAATTTATGTATGAAACAATAACCTTGCTTTGTACCTTAAAAACATTTGTTTCGTTTTAGTATTAATAAAAATAGTATGTTTAATACAGAAGATCTATGAATCTATAAAAAAATTACTTCAGCATATTAATACATTAACGTCAACATAACATACAAATTCACAAGTAGTGCAAATGATTACTGTTAGATTTTTTAATACTTAGGCATAAAGTTTCAATTCCTTTTTTTAAAGAATAAATGGTTCATATTCTAGATACTAGTGAAACCTGGTGGTTTCATACTTGATAAAGTAGTTTCCTGGATTTACTTGTTGAATGCCAATGACGTGAAGAGAGTTCCAATGTAAGGAACGGTATACATATATTGGAATATATGTGATAACGATGTGTTAAGCTTAAGGTATCTGTACGTTAGAAAGTGTCAGATGTAGAATAGGCGTATCAGTTTCTCTTGTATTTGAGATTGTTGTGAGTTCTGGTACACTTATGTTATGTTAATAGGTTTTGAGAACTCATAGGTAAAGTTGCAGTAGAGTTCGATGGTTGAGTTTCATTTAATTGTAACATTTTGGCCCTTAGAAAGTGTCAGATGTAGAATAGGCGTATCAGTTTCTATCATATTTGAGATTGTGATTCTGGTACACTTATGTTATGTTAATAGGTTTTCAGAACTCATAGGTAAAGTTGCAGTAGAGTTCGATGGTTGAGTGTCATTTAATTGTAACATTTTGGTTCCCTTTTGAGTCCTTATCTCAAACTTCAAAACGTATCTCCTAGTTAGGTCTCAGAGAGAGTATCTCAACAAAATCACTCGTTTTTTACTAGATGTAATAAAAAGATTCGGACCTTTCCTCAGTATTATTGAGCTGTGAATATAGATCGCTAGTTAAAACCAGTTATCTTCAGCCGGAATGAGATGTCATCCCCTGAAGAATCCTGTTAAGTATTGGTGATGAGGAATATTTCAAGAACACATACAGCGATCTTTTAGTGGTTTCTAGATTTTAGATTATTGTAATTGTGAATTTTTAGTAGAGTTGGCATTAAAAGTGTTTCGGTTTTAAAGCTAATTAATGCGTACATTGTTCTGAGACTTCTACAGAATAATAACAAAGAAATTATGCTACAGCTGAAGAGAAATGGTGATGGTGTTATAATTATGAATAAGGAAAAATTATTTGTTATCTTTTATTGAGCTATCACTAAACATGGTTATGAACTAACGATTCTTATAAAAAATGTTAATATATTAAGGGTAGCTACTTATAAATGTTAAAGGGAAAATTAAATTAACTTATTTAAAAATCCCAACAAAACAACAGACATCCAGTGAAAAGCCATTTTTTTAAAATTATTTTGCGATGATGTGATGTAAAAGGAACAGAATATTATTAAAAAGACTAGGCTATGGTTTAAGAGAACAAACATTATATAGATTCGGTATTATGGGTTGAGTTAAAATATAGTATCTGTGAACTAGTAGAAGCGGAACGGCGTAGGTATCAACGGAATTTGCCGATAGACGCTGTGGTATGTACACTGATGTGTGTTGTTAAACATCGATAGACGTCTGTGACGCATGATGTTCGATGTAGGTCACAGGTTCAGTAATAAACAAAGCTAAACTTTGTTCCTATTGACACCAAATATAAATAACTTAGTATATAAACTAAAAGATATTTAAATTAAACCTTTATCAATGTGAATTATGAAAAACGATAAAAACATAAGTAATTAAAAATTTATTAAATATAAACTATATTTTATCTGTTTCTGTTCAACGTTGCTATCTTTATAAACATCAAATTACTATACCAGAATCGGATGTTAAATTTTCTCAACCATAGCGTAGACTGTTACTTTTAATCACTGTCACCTGAATGTTACTTCCACTGCTGGCTGAAAACTGAACGCACACTTCTACTGGGACTGGCACTGACTGATTAATTGCCATCCGTACATTTAAGTGTTCGTGGTTTCTACATTTAGTTATATATTATTTATAATACCACGGACTTCGAGGAAAACACAATTGTCTGAGAAAATGTTATAAGTGAATTGATTTTATTGGATCTCAGACGTAAGTGTTCGATGTTGTAATTATAATGTATATTTTATTGGATCTCAGACGCAAGTGTTCGATGTTGTAATTATAATGTATATTTTTCGATGACAACCACGTTAAAATGATATATACACACACAATATCAACAGAAATATATAATGGATACCTATCTGAAATATAATAACTGTTCAGACGGTAATGAATATCATATTAGATGGTGACCTGTCCATTTAAGGTATACATTTACATATTCAATCAATAACAAATAATAACGGGACACTTATGAAATCCAATTTTGCTAAAAACGTACTGTCTGAAAATTTTATTTATAATGATATACCCTAATATATACCCTAATAATTTAGGGTATATAAATAAATACGATAAAATGAACTCTACAAAGGAATTTAAAATATACATGGCATACACAACAAACATCAAAATTTTAATATTCAAAAAACCGAAAACACAATTATAATGATATTACTCTCAAATGTTAGGCATCTTGCTCCCAATGCACGGGTGTAAAGTCCCTAGAGGTCCACTCCCAATGCCACAAGGCTCTGGACCGTTGTCCCTCAACGTTTTAATCCCATGTAAAAACAAGTGGCATAAGCAGAAATAATTACGATTTATATGCTTTTATTTTTGTACTTACTTCATCTAATACATTTAGGCATGTCACTTTTTTGTGAAGGCGCAGTATATAAATAAACAATTGATATAAAGAAATATTGAATATGATTTCAGATAGTATATCGAAATATTAGTCGTTTATTAATGATAGACGATTTATTATTACAGTCATTTTTTCATTTGGATATTACATAAACTATAAGAATTTCAGGGAATAACCATACAAATGTACTTAATTTTTTTAATAAGTCTAGCTGAATATTAAAGTGTGTTTAGTTTCATATTAATTTAATCAAATATTACTAAAGTAGCCCTGAAATTCAAATGTTAGATAACCTATTATAAGATAGCTTTTTGTTTTAAAACACATTTAATAAAGTTATTTGTTTAAATAATAGATTTACCTTACAAAACCCATAATAATGATAACAGTTGTAGTTCTTCGTAAAATAAGTCAACTAGAACGGAAACACAATCATTAATTTTTGTATTCAATATTAAAAACAGGTGGAAAATGATCCCGTTTTATTTCTAATCAAATGCATAAGTATTTATAATTGTGGTAATTTTGAAGATCAAACAAGCTACATTGTACATACATGTTGGAACCTCACTAAATAGTTTACACTTGTAATATAGCTGCCACCATCACGCTACGTACCTTGCAAAACAGTAAAAATATTCATTCAATCAAAAATATAATTTAGTTTGTTATAACAATTGTTCAATAGTTAAATTACTTTTATATTCTAAAATTACCATACAAATGAACGTAAAAAATCACAAATTAGACCTTTTCCGTTAATTTACAACTATTTCTTTTTTATCGCAGTCATGGTTAGGTTAGGTTAGGTTTAGTTAGGTTAGGTTAGGTGGATACTAAAGTTGATCATAAACTGGTATATTCAATGATTGACTTATCGCCGAATGCGCTTGATTGACTTGTGTAAGTTCTTGAAAAGCGATAAGATAAGGCCAGTGATTTCGGATTCCTATCGCATAAAGAATACAACAGTGGACGTTCAAATTTGTAGGAATCGGTTTTTAGAGCAATTTAATATATATCAAGCGGCAGGGAATTAACGGAATCAAAAAATGTAGAGGTAGTAAATGAACGGAAAAGATACCAGAAATGTATTTCATTATAAAAAATATGTTTTAATAATCAATTTTTATAAATCACCCTCATGAGACCAGAACTAGATAGATTCACAAAATAATGAATCTGGTTTTAACTATGCTACTTTTATACCAACACTTTTTACGGCCAGGAAAATCATGATGGTTGGAATCACCTGAATGGTGACTGATGAAATAATATTAGCTAATTACAGTTGGTTGTTACTTATGTTCTCTCATATCTAGAAAATATTTTATAAAAAACTACCTCGAAAACAATAAGAAGTCACCTACATAATAATAAATAAGTTGATCACGATATTTGATTTTTCTTAACAAAAATAATTCTACCCAATAAGTAAAAAATTCATCATACAAACTTATGTTAGGTAATACTATCATATATTCTACTCAAATTGTGGTTACAATTCAGTAGGTGTTTTGCCACATTAGATCTATTGGGTTCTTCTTTTCAAAGGCATAGATAGTGTTTTAATATCTATTGTTGCACTTTACAGTATGTTCTATTTAAAATAATTCTTTAACTGTACCATTATCGTCATTAAAGTAGAGGGAAACAATTTAAGAATTTAACTTTTTAAAAGTTCTTTCATGAATGTGTTTAATCTCTCTAAAATATGTTTAAATGCCTTTTTTTAGTCATTATGTTACATTATGATGTATCAGGAAAAATAAGTCAATTTTACATGATTATTTTGTACATTTAGTAAGGTTGTACTACAGCAATAACGTAAAGTAGTTTTTAGAGTAATTATTTTAATAAGTATGAGCTTTCATGAAACAACAGTTTAATTCTATCTTCATTTTCTAAAGTCTTTGAATTACTACTATGTCACAAGCTTGTAACTTTCTTAGAGACTAATAATATAATATCTATCCAACAGCATGGTTTCCAAAAGGGTAAATCTACGTCTTCAGCAGTTTTTAGTTTTCTCAATGATCTCACACACTCTTTAGACAAAGGCCATCAATCCCTTGGTATTTTCTTTGACTTAAGTAAAGCGTTTGACTCCGTAAATCATAATATTCTACTTCAAAAACTTGAAAAATATGGTGTGTGGGGCATGCACTAAAATTGTTTCAAGCGTACGTTTCAGATCGGAGTCAAACTATTCAGATCTAGTCAGGTCATCTAATCTCCTTATAGATCGATTACGTCTTGAGTACCCCAGGGTTCTATTCTTGGCCCTGTCCTATTTCTAATATATATAAATGATCTCCCAAAAATTTCAAGTGATCTAAATATCATTATGTTTGCTGACGATTGTTCTATTTTTATTTCTGATACATCTCCAAACTCTGTTACATCAATTGCCAATCATCAGCTTGATATTCTTAACAAATGGTTTTCTGTAAATAAACTTATAATGATAATCAGTAAAACTAATTTCATTAACTTTTACCTGAGTAATTCCAAAAGGTCACAAAACCAAGTCAAAATTAAACTGGGGAATGATGAAGCCAAACAAGAGTCATCTGTCAAATTCCTTGGAGTTCATATTGATCAGAACCTAAATTGGAATGGTCACGTTGAGCACGTTTGTAAGAAGCTCCGAATTATTTGTTTTATTCTTAGCCGTTTGGCCATGGTTTGCAGTCGTAAGGTCCTGCGTACTGTATATTTCTCAAATGCAGAATCAATTTTACGATATGGTATTATATTTTGGGGCCCTTCAAGTGTGACAAACTTTAATAGAGTTTTCATTCTCCAGAAATTGTGTCTGAGAGTAATGAGTAATAGGATAAGATTTGATTCCTGCAGGTCACTTCGGAGAGTTCGGAATCTTGACGCTGGCTGGTATTATTGGTTATGAAGCGTGTATTTTCGTGAGGCAGCATTCACATAACTTTATTACAAATGACCCTTTTCATAAATACCCAACTAGAAATAGGAACATGTTTTTCATCTTAGAACATTCTACTTCTGTGTTTGAGAGGGACCCATACCATATTTGTATTAGTATTTATAATAAATTGCCACTTAACATCAAGGTTGAGGAAAAGCTACCATTATTTAAATAAAAGTAAAAACTCATTTTCTTGATAAATGTTATTATAATTTAAGTGACTTGCTGTAGTTTGTATCAATTTTAATTTATTTTTAGTTTTTTAGTCTTAGTCATGACATGTTTATTACATATCTGTATTTGTTTTAAACGAATAAAGATGAAATAAAATTAAAGTTTGTAATCAGTATGATTAACTGTAATATATATTAATAAAATATTATTACTAAGACATTTTAAAAGCTATTTATATACAGGCAATTGCTTCATTATATGAAATTTATTAAATGTACAGAACATTCTCTTATGCATACATGGAAATACATCCTGAACACTCCAAATAGTTCAAAAAATAATTATAAAGAAACTAAAAGTCATATTTAGCAAATAATTCTTATAAAATGATAAGTAGGTGAAACGACAGCTTGTTGTAATCCAAATGTTGGCGTCCCCACACTTACACAATACTGGTGCTTTAAGTTCCGTTTATGAATGCATATACTAAGATGAAAGCACCTCAGCATTTTAAAGCACTCGTCAATGTTAACAGACTAATTTACGTAAATACTGAAGAGATATTTGTAGTATACATTTTGTGTTTCCCCTGAATACTCAAGACATTTTAATTTATAGCAACAACTTATCATTTTGGGTTCTTAAAAATGTTTTAACTTTTATAATTAATTGACGTAAACCTCCACAAAAGGTCGCTGTCTGAGCTGGAAGCCTGTGTGGACAAGCTATAAAAACCACGGAAAACACAGACCTAGAATGTGATGCTCGGAGACGAAGGAGGTACTCTAAGAGGGCTCATGTCCAGGCTCAACAGAGGATCCTAACTTTGGAAGCAAGATCCTAAACCTGGTAAAGGGTACATACATAGAACTTCAGTGCAAGTCATGTAAGAGCCTCTCAGTTAACTCAGTAGCTGACGAGAACCAAGATACGTAAGATTCCTTACCGTGTCCTAACATAATCTAACCCTAAAACATCTTTGATCATAGAACAGTATTATACTAAAAATAATTAACTGTGAGCTTGGATACTAAAAAAATATATATTCTTTATATAAATACAACACTATCTACATAGCGTAGTTAATTAGCCTCACTACTTCCATACAATTAAAATATCCAATTATGTGTTATTATTTGTAGAGTTTCTAATTTGTAACCTAAAATTATACTTATCTTAATAATAGCTAAGTAATTAAATATTCATAACAATAAATTCATATAATGATTTCATTTCACCAACATGACATATACAAATAACTATGATTAAAAAACAATAGAGACAAAAAATTAACAACCAATCGGGGAGAATCTCTTAGAATAGGGATTTTGAAATCCCAGCGGTTAGCATTTATGCCAGGTCGTGGGTTCATATAATTTGGGAAGGCTTTTCCATGGTAGGCAGGATATGAACTTAAAATACAATGTTTAATTCCTTAAGCAATGAGCGATGCTATTAGTGTAAAGAGCTAACAAGCTCAGAAATTAGGGAGTTAACCAATAAAACCTCGATACGATTCCCGTGTGAAGAAATTATTGTAAAAGAGATGGTGTAAAATTAATTAAACAATTTTATGTTAAAAAAAAAAACAACTCCTTTTTGGTTTAATCCTACTTTTTTTTATGAATGAAAGCCAAATCCAATGTACAAGTACAAAATAGTTTTATGTATGTTTCCTATTAAGGAAGAAGAAGAAATATAAAATTGATTAATCGTAACCGAAGGTAAATAACACGATTCTAGTTTACTACGAGTACTTGATTACTACTTATTGTAACTTACTATTATTATTTATTATTATTGTACTTATTTTACTATTTACTTAAACTTAATTCTACTAGTAAACTTTCAGCTTACTAGGTTTGAATGATATAAGCAATGATAAGACAAAAGGAAAAATATCAAGTTTTTACAGGGCATTAGATGCTCAACTTATTTTTATTATTGCATTTTCATGATACCAAAACGAAATTAAAATAATGATAAAAACTAAACCAACATCAAAAAGAACTATTATTATCTTTTTGGGAAAAAAAGGCTCAGCTTAGAAAATACTTTGGAATGAGGACATGTGAAATATTTTTATAGTTTCATTATGTGCTGATGTTCTCGTTTTAAGAATACATAAGATAATTTATAATATTAACATTCCACTCTAATTTTTGCTAATAAACAGGAAGACCATCATTTTAAAGAGTGCAACCCTTATACATAGCCCGTTCTAAATGACTAAACTATATAGGAATAAAAGTTATATACTTTAAGGGCAGCAAGTGAATTGATTTAGGTTTTATTTTTAACAAAAAACAGTACCGTAGTTACTGCAATAGAATTACAAGATTGGAAGTTGAACTAGAAACATCAAAAGTATATGTTAACAGAAATGTGCTTATATCCACAATTACAAGTTGTAGGATTTGCAGATATTAGCACATTGCAAAATCAGAATGATTATTTTGTTTTTACATTTGAAAGGAAAATAAATCGTTCAGGGCAGATAGAAAACGTTTCTTGCCTTTAAATGTCCAAAATATACATTGGTAATCTTTTTCTAGTGTATTTGACATAATTTCTAAATAGTACAAAGTAACATCACTATGTGACTTTTATGAAATACTAGAACGCACCCCTGTATGCTTCACGTGCAACATTGCCAATCGTTTAATCTTGTTATTTGTCTTCAGGCTTGACGCTTACTCTGTTCAAAGATAATCTTTTTTTGGCGAGTTGCACCGTCATTAGCTATACCATCCATTCCTGATGAATTGTAAAAAATACTGTGATTATCTGGTATTGTTATATTTGAAATCCACCTTATATTAGCACATAAAAAAATTAAACAGCTTTTAAGAATAAAACTATATATAAACAAATGTATAGGTGTTTGGCCTGTATGCATTACTAAACCAATCATTGGATCTTCATGAAACTCTACATCGGAAGTTGTGTAGTTCACTACCAGAAAGGGTTCATTCTGTTTCAACTTCCAATGGCCTTAAGGGTTCCACTCCAATGGCCTTAAAGTTTCAGTGATAATGTAATTGAGTTAATTTATTTATTTGACACCATCAGCTGTTAGAAAAAAAAACAATTAATGAACATTTTTTAAATAGGCTAAGTGATACTTATTAAAATTTTACATTTTAAATGAATTAACACATTGATCCCGTATCAATGCACGGCTAAACAGCTGGTAGCCTGTAAAAAATATTCCCACGAAATTACATGGAAAAAAGTATTATAGTTTTTCAGAAACTGTGACTAGTCAGGCAATGGCATTTAGCTTTTTTATTTACGTTTTTATACACCCAAACATATGTATCCTTTTAAACATTTTTATAGTTTTCAAAATATTTAGGGGAAAATATGTATTTATGTAGTGATTTTAAAATTTGAAAATGAATATTAACCAAAGCATATTATATAAGCTTGTATTATATAAGCAACAGATTCGTTTACTAAGCAACCAACATACAAAGTTACATATTACTAATCCAAAGAGAAAGGCAACTATCGTTTCACGTCACATATTCAGGGCAGCTTTGCTATCTACCGGTTTTAACTAAGTTTTGTGACTGTTAGATTGTTGCATCTGATATGAAGACAATTTCCTGCTTACCAGGTTTGAGTGCTACTAGGATTAAATTAAAATGTTAATCTTGCTTTTGTGGCAGATTGATGTTATTTTATAGAAACATTAGCAATTAATTATATTAACTAGTAGTGTATAGATTAAGCAAAGCTTGAAATATGACACAGAACTTACTACAACAAACAGGTCACGTGTAAAACCATTAACAGAATAACTCAATTTGGAACTGTTAAAAGAGAATTACTGTTGTAATAAACAACTTTGTTGGCAATCAGATTACGTTGAAATTATAATTTTTCCAAACAATGTTTTTCTAAAAACAACACACTAGAAAGTGTTCCTGTATAATCTTTACGTATAATTTTTTGTGTATTAACGAAGTAAGATTGTTTTAAAACTAACTCCAGTCAACATTGGACAAACCATTTATATATAGAAGTGAATAATCAAAAAAGAGATTAAAGGAGGATACCTGATGTTAATGATTTACTACTGAAATTCATAGTAATTTTAAATATATGTCATGATTTTAATAACTAATTACTATTTTTATATTATATAGTTAAAAAAAGACTTATAATGTAAAATCTATAAATATATAACACTACACATAAAATAATAGTTAACGGAAATATGCTACAAACGTTCCACTTCATAAAGAATAATACATACAAAAAAACAGTAAACAAATTGTATTACTTTTGTATTAAGTTTTAGTTACTGACAAAATAGTAGGTATGTCTATTTAAGAATTCTGTTTATTGTACAAAATACTAATTTGGCAAAGTTAGCTGCCAGCATAAGTCTTGCCTAAAGTATAATCAAGTATTAATTAATAGTACAATAATTAGGTATATTTGTGTGGTAGAAATACGAAACTAGTGAACATCACGTTACGCAAATTTATACGAGTACAAAAATAATAGTGATTCTGTTAAACTTTTACCATCCTCAGACCAGAGGGATTCACAAGGGAAATGTATTTATATACAATGGATTCAACATTCCTATAAATCCCTCTGGTCTGAGGATGGTAAATGTGGTGTACCCAAAATGATCATTATAATACTTTGTATCCATATTACAATAAATTCTCGTTATTCGGCGTTCACCTCTTTGTAGTAAAGTAATTAAGAATTAAACTATTTAATAAATTGTTTTATAATTTGTGTTAATTAATAATATATATATATGTGTGTGTGTGTGTGTGTGTTTTAAGTATTATTGCTGGGAATGTTTTCCAAGCAAGATACTTCTCTGTGTAGTAAATCGGACAGGTAGAGATACACAAATAAAGGGCATGACAAGAATTCTAGATTGTAAGGACCGTGAAAATATACATAGTGTACACTATATCAAATATTTTACACATACATAAAACCCTCATTTTAATTATTAAATTATATAAGAGGGCACTACGTACTTTTTTCAAATATATTTTAAGGATTTCAAGTAAATTATTTTAATAACCTAATAGAATACGATCTATAATACATTTCTTTGTTGAGTTAATATTGTAAGTATGATCTATCTAGTTAAATGTATTTTATCTTGTGTACTTCAAATTACATGTTATATTGGTTGTGTCATCTACGTATCTTTAATTTTAAATTTGTGAAGTTGCCTTACGCATTGCCTAGGTATTTGCGATATATCTGGGTGATATGCATGGTATTTTTAATCAAAACTATTTCATTCATGAGATCCTAAAAAGTACATTATGTCAATAAGTTTTAGTGTTTTTTAGTCTTTAGATCGTGTTTAGTTCACGCCCTTCTAGGTATCTTATATTATCCCTCGACTTTATTAGTTTTTGTAGATTTCCCAGTACTGCTAGTTATTTAAGGACCATATTGATCCATTAGCTATGATTATTCATATGCTTATGCCTGAACGGGGCATCAAATCTATCCTAACTCAGATATTTTCAGTTTTACTTCACCAAAATAATTTTATAGAATTTTCCTACATTTATAATTTTTATTTAAAGGTTATTTTATATTGCGAGTTTATGTTAGTATGAATTACAATAATCTTTAGTGTTAATGTGTAGTTATATGATCCTTTTGTGCGTTCCTTTGGGTCAGTAACAGTACATTTAGTATGCTGATATAAAAATGTTATAATATTTGTATTCGTGTTGTCTGTCATTGACGGCGAGCTCAGTCAGCAGTAAGTCAATCAATGGATTTACCAGTTTGTGATCAACATTAGTAGCCACCTAATACAACCTAACTTGACCTAACCTAACCGTAATTGTGATAAAAAAGTAGTGTTAGTGAAGTAACAGAAAAAGTAGTGGTAGTAAATTAACAGAAAAGGTCTAATGTGTCATTCCATATTTTTGAAGTGCACTTATATTTTCATAACTCCCACTAACGTCCTGAAGGAATTATGAAAATTCTTTCACATATGATTGAATATAACTCAACCCCATCAAAGTGGAGGGGAGGGGGGGTTGAGTTATGTTATTTGTGTTAAATTCTTGGTGTTAAATATGCTATTTGTTCCATCTCACTCAAATACTGCCCCCCAGTAATATCAGCCTATATGTTTGCACATAACCTTGCAATTAAATTTACTCTTAGTTTAAATAGTATACGAGCTCGTAATTAGCTATATTTTTCGTTTATTTTTCAATACCTTCTCATACAATAGACACTTAATATTAATACCAATTAATTGCGTGTTTTATTAACAAAGTGTTGTCAAACCATTGTTATACAAAATGACGACCTTATTTGTATTTTTGTACTACTACTATCATGATTCTTATCATAATACAATGTATTTTTTTAATTGTTTAAATTCGAGTATACTAACATGTTTCATTTCATTAGAAGCATGTTGTTCAACTAGTAATATGGGACAAACTACCAAACCGAGTGATACAAAGCAAAGCTTTCTGTAATAATGCAGATATGTATTCTGTAACAAAAAAGGTTTACAAAAAGGACTAAAAACCTGTTTTGAGATTACACAAAACTTATCTTGAAGGGGTATGCAAGTTAACTCTCACAAAATTCCTCTGCACATAGAAATATATTGTACCTCAGACAAACTTACCCTCTACCGGTAAATCTGAATAAAACTTAAAACTAGCATGAAGCACTGAGTGCACTTCACCGATTGCTGAACAAAAATCTAAAATATAATAAAGAGCAGAACATAAATAGAGCAATATGGAATAACACTAAACAACTATCAGCTTTTCATGGATACAACACTCAAGCCCATGAACGCAAACTGAACAAGCCATTGTTTATTGACAATAATGAGTGTATTTTTTATTTAGAACTCCTTTTTATTGTTTTTAGTATTAATATTGCTACTCAAATGCATGTTACATCATGGTTTACAAATATCTACCAACAAGCCAACAGTTGTGTTAATTTTATCTCTACTTACTCGATTACAAGAAAACTAACAGAAAATCATTAAAAACATAGCTGACTGAATTCGCCTATTTAATTACGAGTGATTGTATTCCAGATAAAATAATTTTAATTGAATAATATTAAGTACCACTAGATCGCTTTTCTTGTTCAATCATTATTTTAATATTAATCAAGAATCTGCTTACATATTGGTTTGAATGAAAGCCATATTTTGTTTTTATCGAACGATGTTAATAATATATTAATCTGCCATACATGTACATTTCATTTCGTACCAATACACGTACAGTGCTTTTCACCACGTACCCACACATACACGTACGGTAGTATTTACAATCCCGTAAATATTGTAATTACTACTGTACGTCAAAGATAAGTAACAAACATAAGTGTACGTAAAAGATAAACTTTAAATGATGTTAAAAATCTTGTTTAAGTAACTTAACTTTAACATAAATATACAGTTAAAAGTAAACAAATTGTGTTTTTTATGATCTTGAAGTATGATAAATTACAGTTCCTATTGCAAAAATTATTCATTACGATAGTATAAAAAAGCGGAAGTACAATTAAAAAAAAAAACTTATAATACAAATACGTTTGGTAGTTCAACCTTTTTTTATTTAAAAATTAATTAATTGTCATAAAATTTTAATACAGCTTTTTTAAATAAATAAATTTTGAACAACAAATATATCAGTGAAAAAATTTCAATCACACTTTACTAACACATTTTTGCAAAATGGGAACGGTGTTGTTTCGTATCTAAAAATTTAACTTTGTCCACTTATGACTTTATATGCTGATTAATTTACGCTTTTATTTAAAAAAATAAAAATATTTAAACTCAATAGTAATATTCTTTTGGCTTTTTTTTGCATTAGTATTCTTAAGTCATGGTTAGAATCAATTTTAAAGAAACATTTATTTAGTAGTGACAAACTATCCCCGTAGTCATTACCTTGTAAAAACGGATTTAACATATCAGTCGTTTCAACATTAATATTGCAAACGATAGGTCTGGTCCCACTCCATTATTTGGTGGGGAAATAAGCACGTGGTGTTATTGACCGCGAGAGTCTTGCATTGTGCTCCAGGATGTGGACAGTGCTGCTGTGGCGTGGCGTCTGCAAGAACTACATTTTGTAATTCACGATTCTGACGTTAGGTGTCGCACGCTACCTATAAGCAGAACCTAGTATCCCTACAATATAAATTTATATATAGTCTAACATTAATATTGAGTCAAAAATGCTTTTAATTCTGTATTTGTAAAAATTAAGATACTTAAAACGTACAGGGATTTGGTTCTATTAAACTAATGATTCTTCTTTTAGTAAAATGCTCTTGAAGTATCACATTGGCTCAACAGGTAGCAGCACTACATAAACATAACGTGTTGAATATAAAACTTTACTTCACTACTAAAATAACTTTTTGGCAATTGAGAGATAAATTTCTATAAACATTTATAAAAGTAAAAAAAAAAAAAAAACATGAACTGTAGGTAGAAAACTTTGGAAAATAAAGTAATATTTTGAAATGAATAATTATTTAAAGTTTAATCACAGTCGCTAAATTAAACTGGTAGTTTTAAAATACAGATAAGAATTTAAGATTTAACCTAAATATTATAATTGCAGTTATATCAAAGCGATTAATATAGCCAACTCATTTATAATAGAAAACTTGATGTAGTGTTAAGCTACATAATTTAATTAATTATTGAAAGCAATACTTCACTGAAAACCAAACACCTTTGAGACACGAATAAATATAATAATTATACTCAAGTAAAAAATGGTTCTAACACAAGGCAATGTAGAAAGACGAGGCTGTGACTAAAGAATGATTTCTTTCTTTTAAAGAATGATACCTTTTATAATGTATTATTATTTCAGTTTAAATATTTTTTTATAAGGTCCGAGGTAAGTTTATTAAATTATATGGATCCGAATTGTTAACTATTCAAATTTAAAAAATGTACATTATTATAGTCTGTAATCTGATGGTATTTCTTGCATTCTTCTGTGGGTATTCCTTCTTTTTACAGTGGGTAAGTGGGTCACTACTGTACATTTATGTTAGGTGGATGGGTCAGTACTGGTTGTAAAGTAAATATTTAAGTATGTTTATTAAAATTTATAATTAAAAAACCTAATAAAAAACAGTAATTTGAATATGTTTTGCGCTCAAATGTTTTAAATTATTGGTCTATACGAATAAGTCTTGAGATTATACAATCACTTTATAAACATAACATTTTATATATCAAATTTAAGACCTTTACCATTTTACATTGGATAAACCATTTGTTGCTGGATTTGTGGTATATATTCTAATATTTAGGAGCTTTAATTTTAAGTAATATTGATCCTATCCTTGATACTAAGGTTCATTCTGAGTTTTGTGGGAAGTAGTTTTCAACGGAATTCGTTTTAAATAGGTTTTAATCCACTATAATTATATTAAAAGTTGTTTAAATCCATAAATATATGACCAAATAATTAACTTAATGTTATTTTTACACTATTCTTAACCACATGTAAGATAAAGTTTGGTGTGAAGAGAATTAAAGAGTTTTCTTTAGTGGCACGAGTGGTTAAATCAGCTTAATAAACTTCATAATATTTGTATCAGGATAAAAGAAACAGATTCACAAAATGTTTTACTATATGAAATTTTGCGCGTTTGTGATTGTATGGTGTAAACAACGTATCCATTGGTGAAGTGGTTACCAAAGTAATTACATTTTTACATCGGCCTGTTTCTGTTATTGCCAGCATTGAATACGTCGTTATCGGCCTGCTATCGATTACAGCACCGTTGTGAGCTCCCAAGTCCATCCGAGGTCGAATCGTTAAGGTTTATACGGAAGATAACTTTTTGTTTGAATTAAGAATAGACTCTGATATTTTAATAACAACTCTGTTAAGAAAACAGTAATAGTAATGAGTAACAAACAAGTTACATAAAATGATGTAAAACTTAACTGGAAATTAAATTGATTTTGAATGAAAATAATTCCTAAGGACAATGTTTGCATGAAAAATATAATGTTGAATAACATCTTATTTAGAAAAACAAATATAGTTTTAACTGTAGCACCAAGTTCTGTTGTTCCCATTGTCCAGATGGTCAGTTAATTTAATTGATTTGTTTTAACCCATATTTTACTTCTTGATAAAACTAACAATGACAAAACATCTTCATCATGGATTTTTTTTCAATGAGAATATATTAACCAGCTGCAATATTAGATGTTGTCATTGTCATGCTTCATATTGGTTAAACAATGAAACATGCATATATAAAGCAAGCTAGTCAAGCGCTGAGAGGACACTAATGAAATAAGTACATTCATGAACGAACAAATATTGGAAAGTGAAAGTTGACCTTCCCATCCTGTACATGTCCATTTGTCACACACTGTGTCTAAATATTGGGTGAAAACGGCATACCACAAGAAACTATGAATCAGAAAGAACTTTTTGAATTATAGGCGAGAAAAATATGGTATGATTTATTTTTTATTGAATTATTTCACGTACTTAATAATGTTTTTAGTATAATTGTGTTTGTAAATTTTAGGATTTAAAACTGGTTTTTTGTTGTTTTTTGTTGATTCTAAAGATTTTATTGAGTTGTTTTGTTGTATATATAATAGTCCAATGTTAAATTTATCCCATTGTTTGTTTTGTTATTTATTTAAAATTTTATAATTATTGTTATCTAATTTATTGTTGTATTGTTTTTGATTTAAGGAAGTTCCAACAAAAATTTACTGTAGTATATATGCGTAAAAATATGTTTCACATGTAATTGTAATACCATAATTGTAAAAAATTATAGTTTTTCTCTCAATTAGCCTTGACCTAGAGAGATAAGTATAAACTACTTGTACAAATTGTAATTTTTCGCAAGTAATGAATATATTTGAATTGAATTGAATTGTGGCATATAACTGTAACCATCTTCAGGAATCGAGAATAAAGAATAAATAATTTACTATTTTCATCCTCCACAAAATAAATAAATTGGCAAAGTAAACATTTTACATTATAAATTATGAATATGTGAAATGCAATCTAAACCTTGCCAATTACAAATATCAACTAATTACACTGTAAGTTACTGAAGTCCTGCTGAGAGATGTTTTGTAGATAATATAATGCAATTTGATTTAGGAAATTACTTAACACTTTTTTAATATATTAAAATTACCTGTCACTGGCCAAACTGTTAATTCTTTTATTCAGTACCTTAAATACCTATGGAGGAAAAAAGCTGAGTTTTACCTAAACTGGTATGTCTTGCATTAAATCAGTTTTTAATCTTGTATTGTGAATTTGAACCCCCCCCCTTTAAATTAAACGGCCGAGATTTTCTCTCGTGAAAATGGCGCACTGTAAAATAAAAATTGTTGTATTTAAGTATATCGGATTTATGCAATATTTAAATGAAATTAATTTTTTTTGTTTATACAAATGGCGGGTTATTAAACAATATTAAACCATCAAACAGATATTACTTTCATGATTCGTGGTGACAGTATCACGAACAGCTGTTCTGTATCAAATCTTTATATGGACTCCGCTGTGGGCTGTAGTGAATCATTGATCACATAAAGTTGTCAAATGAAGTACAAATTATTTATTTCTAACAGTACATAATACTGCGTAAATGCGTCATAAAACTAGATAATTATGTTACTGATGGACTTTAACCATATCTTATATATATTTTAACGATTTTTAATTAAATATAATCATCACAACTTATCCCTGACGCTGTAGAAGTTGCGTTATACTAACAACTCTTTTAACGTCGTTAATATCACACTCTACCTCCAGGTACTCGGGCTCACACTCTACCTCCAGGTACTCGGGCTCACACTCTACCTCCAGGTACTCGGGCTCACACTCTACCTCCAGGTACTCGGGCTCACACTCTACCTCCAGGTACTCGGGCTCACACTCTACCTCCAGGTACTCGGGCTCACACTCTACCTCCAGGTACTCGGGCTCACACTCTACCTCCAGGTACTCGGGCTCACACTCTACCTCCAGGTACTCGGGCTCACACTCTACCTCCAGGTACTCGGGCTCACACTCTACCTCCAGGTACTCGGGCAGTGCGTTGAAGAGTCTGGCTCCATTAAAAAAGTTAATTTTCATGAAATAGTTTCCCGTATGCTGGTACTTTAATATTATTATTTTTACGTAGTCTGTAATGTTGAATGACACGCCCTACTTTGTAGAGGTAGATGATTCTTTCGGAGAAAGAACAAAATATTGGAAATGTAAATATAATAAAACGTTACAATTTTGCGCGATTTAAAGAAAGGCTTGCAATATGTTTATTGAGGCTTATTCAAAATAATTATTATTGCTTTGTCATTAAAATTACGTTATGTCATACATTATGTGCTAAGAATAAAATTATATCGTTCATATCCACCCATTATACACCCGTGTAAAACTGAACGCTAATGAGTTGACGTAGTATCAACAAAGCATAGCAAACAGAAAATGCGTAGCAAAATCTACATACCTGATTGAAATATTTATAGATTAGTCATGACTAAAATTTCTAAACATTCAATCAAACTACACTCATTTAGGCATTTTGAAACTTTTGAAATTATTGAGTCCCTTTGTAATTTGCTATAGATGGCATGTGACATAAAAGCTGTGTTTTTCCGTTTAATATTATATATTATAGTACAAAATGAATTTATATAAGATAATTTGGTCTATACTTTTGTTTATATGTTTACGTTGCTAAAAAATCTATTAGGTAATATTTATAATTGCCTTTTTTCTGTTTTATCTACTATATTACCTTAACCGCCGGCGTGGTGGGTCAGTAGCTAAGGTTTCGGGCTGCGGAGGGCAAGTTCCAAGGTTTGAATCCCCACTGAGACAACGATCAGTACTTCACTCATTGAATAAAGTTCACGCAGGCCTGTAGGCCCATGTCAACTGGCGAGTGAAGTTTAAAAATAAAAAAAAATCCTTTAAATATAATGTTTGTGAATTCATTTAACGTTATTAGTGGTTATAGGTGACTTATTCTCCTTATTTATTTAATTTATTAGATATTATCATACGTTCGTCCAAACTGTACAGCAAACTTACGTCGATACATCAGAAATCTCAGTTCTAAAATGAATAATTTTACAGAAGCATTAATGCTACCCACAGTAAAATATATATCTGACAGGAAATTTGAAATCATAATTTATAAAGCGATCTGATTTTCTAATATGTATATTGTGTTTACGTGAGAAAAAAATCAGGAAGCGTCAAAATCAGGTTATTTTAATTTGGGTATGTATCATTTTTCATAATTTACAT